>JAMPIV010012771.1:0-215108 GCA_024509875.1 Oreohelix idahoensis
GTCAGAAAACCTCAACAGCTAGTCACAGAATCAGGAGAAACTTCAGCTACAGTTGTAGCAGCTTCAAGTGCTGAGTAGCAGCAATTATAACAGGATAACAACGTGCATATTTATAGCATAAACTTACTACCTTAGAAACGTATTGAAAAAAAAATACACAAGCACACATTCCATTAGCCGTCAGAAAGATGACGTCATTACGTGCCATGTGACCTCTGGAAAACTCCACTGTTCACTCGTGAGAGAATGAGAGTGAAACAGGTAAATAACGTCTTAAATTATTCTGAAGATTGTTTCGACCTCGCGGGCCACATGAAAAGGTCTCGGCGACCACTTTTTGAGAACCGCTGCATAGTTTAATGGGAAATTAATGATTGATATACGTCGTTTCGATGTGAGTCGAGCCTTTTTGAGGAACATAACTATAATGTATATCGAGGACCCCTTATTTACATAACAGATTCACATAATATATTCTCACATACGATAATCATGGCTTTATATAGCAACTAACACAATATATTCTCACACAAGATAATCGTGACATTATATAACAGACTCACAGAATATATTCTCACACAAGATAATCGTGACCTAATGTAAATGACTCTTACTTACTTACTTAGTCGTTCCCCTTCTACCGTGAGGTGTAGAGGTTTGTAAGAGAGAGCGCCAGACTATTCTATCGGCTGTCTTCTTTCTGGCCTGGTTCCATTCTAGTCCTCGGTCCTTCAAAGATTGTCTAATGTTGTCCTCCCAGCAGACTCTGGGTCGTCCTGGAGGTCTGGATCCCTGGCTCTTTGTTTCCCATGCTTGTCGTGGTAGCCGATCTTCTTCCATTCTGCAGACATGGCCAAACCATCTTAGTTGGGACTGTTCTATTTGGGTCTGCAGCGGGTGGGATTTTAGGCCTTGACGTATCGTCTGGTTGCGGACCATGTCTCTTCTTGTTACTTCAACCACCTTCCTCAGATACCTCATTTCTGAGGTTTGGATCTGGCTTTTGTGGGTTGTAGTCATTGCCCATGACTCGCATCCATATGTCGTAAATGACTTACGGAATATATTACCACACAAGATAATCGTGGCTTGAGATAACAGAATGACAGATACTATTTACACGCAAGATATTCGTGGCTTTACATATTAGACTCACATATGCTATTCACACAAGACAATCGTGATCACACAAGATAAAACAGTTGGGATGCAGAGCATCCAGGACACACACAAAATAAAGCATATTAAAAGCTCAACAGAAGAGAATAAGTGAAAATATGTGATGAAAATGCAGAGAACAATTGACAAGAAGACAGGAATGAGAACGTTCGCAGGATCAACTAAAGAAATATAGCAGAATCAAAGTAAAAAGGTATAGCAAAGTGCAATGATCCTGCGAAAAGACAAAATAAAGTTAACGAGACAAGTGACTGCACAATGTATATACACACAATTTGTATAACAATAAGCAATAGTAAGGTAGAGACGGACGGTTACAAACAAAACCAGTCAATAAACTAAGGCACATAAAATACCACAATAACTACAATAAAACAGTACGTTACGCCTAAACACTAATGTGTCAGAGCGATCAAGTATTGTGGACCGAAATCCTTCTGCAAATATAGGCCGACATTTCCACTGCGTGAAATCTGCAAAGTCCCCAAAGAACGCTTTGCGTGGGCCCTTGTGTGAATCTGGGATGCACCCACGTAGGTCTCCACCCAACCTGCCCGCACGGAACAGAGGACATAGAACAATTCAGTTAAATATATACATAATGAAAGAAAGGCTCGACCACAACACGCAGCGGTGACAAAGTGCAAAAAATATATGGTTAGCCACTTATCTTATATAAGTCCCTCCGGTCACGGATTCGACGTCGAAAGGTATCGGTTGCTGCATAGTAAGCAATACTAATTCCGCAATAAAGATCCACCATTGACCCACACGTTACTAGGATATGGCTGGATCAAATCTTCAGATTGTCCCCATAGAGGTCAGTAAGGTCGACTGTTAAATGTAGACTACATATACAGCGGTGTCGTGTAGTTAATCGTTCATGGTGTTTTCTCGTATAAATTATCGACGTTTTTTTTTAAATCGACGAAATAGTTAGTGGGATGCAGCTTCAACAAACAATTTTCCCATACTGGAAACCCCTTCTGTTACAGCTACGTCTCTTATATTGTCAATGGTATTGACTACATTGGTATGTCGGGCCTGCTTGAGTAGCCGACGTACTTCTGGATCATGACCTGATAATGCAAATGTACTGTGGGCCATTACTTTGTCGTGTATGATGGTACGACTAATGGCAATGACACGAGGTAACGATCATGAATGTGTCAAAACCGTGTGATCAACTGGCAACGAAGATATACTGGACTCGTTGCAGAAGTATGTGACGAGACATATTTATTATGACGACACTTTGACATCAGTATTACGAACATTAACATCAGCATGGTTGTAGCAGGATATACATGGTAGATAAATGTCACTACGGACGTTGACCGACCGCACTAGCCGCTGTCACATCAAGGTTTGCAGAAGCTCTACGGCAACGAGTTGATAGGATGCATGGACTTACAAAAAGTGACCATGTAAATAACCTTGAGCATATATTTATAATAACGATCCAAAATATCTCCTAGCGTTGACTAAACGCACTAACAGCCGACATAGCTGGTCAGGCTGAAGCTCTGCAGTAACGGTACTGGAGAATACGTATCTTAAGTTAGATACTTAAACGAGCCGGTTCTGGCTTACGATTGGAGAGACAAGATTCTTGGCACACCTCGCTCAAGAATAACATCATCATATCTTCTTCTTCTTCTTTGATCCGTAACCGCCGACCGTCGTAGCAGTCAGTGGCCATCACTCCTGGCGGCGACTTGTACGGCAACAACAAATTGATTCCACTTTGCTCGGTCGGTGGCAATCCTTCGTACAGTGCCCCAACTCTGGTTCATTCTATGATTAGCGTTTTCTTTGCCACATGTTCGGACTTGGTTATTAGTACATATCTATACCTTACGGGTTTCTTTACCTTTCTTACTGAGCCGGTTAGCTCAGTATTTTCGTGCTTTTCGACTTTTTGTTGCACGTTCTGCTTTCCGTTTAAACTTCGACGCAGGTCCAAGTTTACTACTGTCTGTTTTTACACCTTGATGGTGTATTTCTTGCTTTTTTTATGTGCCCGGTAAACAGGCTATGACTTCATTTCAACGTTTGAGATGTACGCCGTGGTCTACTGCATTTCCTTGGTCTTGCGCAAAATCTCAGATTGTCAGCCATCATTACACTCTTGGTCATCATTACACTACACATGACGTGGGTATCATTTGTATATTCACGACTTTTCTATACATCATTGCACACTGCTATTTTTTTTTCGAACACTCTTATCACCTATATAATTAATGATTCCAGGCTAGTCTGTGCTACTTTCTCTGTTACCCTTTCTCGTGTAACGGAGGAAGGTTTGATTAACATCATAATGTGGCCTGAAGTTTGCACAGCCACATCCGGTAGGTTAAATTTAAAGTTAACTTTTTTCTCTCATAAATTCCTACCGTTACCAAACAGAAATTTTCATTTGATTATTTACAGGAACGGCTTCTCGATGGGAATCGGAGCTGTTTTGTTACATGTTTAAGCAGTTACTCTACAACCTGTTCTATGGGTTGCCCTGCGCCAGTTTGACTGTTCTATTCAAGCCATTCGGAATTTTGACTCAGCAGTGGATGATTTTGTCTCCTCATGCTCACAGGACTTTACAAGACCACTGGAGCTTTTGATATTGTATAACTTATTTAGGACATTGTGTTCTTTCATTTTCATGTGACATGTCATTACCATATTATTCATATACGACAGTGTTTTGATAAACGTTGAACGTATGTCAATTGTAGTGATAATACTATTTAAACCTAACTTATCATAGCGATACAGTTCGGTGATGTACATTTACCAAGTGTGGTTTTTTTCTTGCTGATATTGTTATTTATGTCCATTACCAAAGCACTCAGTTGTGCGCCAGTAGTAACTGTGTATACATGATATTATTTGTTTGATTTCTATAATAAGCTAATTAGTACTGAATAAGTTAATTAACTTGTTTCTCTTGCATAGTATGCTCTATTTAGATTGCAGCTTTCTTTTTGTTTTTTGGGTTATATATGGATTGCCTGTTTGTTCCATCCTGTTTGGCCACAATTGTATTTTTTTAAATTACACAATGCATTGTTTAATTTACATTGTTACCATGTTGTATCATTGCGTTCTTTCACTACACACATTTCATTGCTTTCTTTCATTGCTGGTCATTCTTCAATTCATTTCATCTCTACTTTTCACTTCCACTTATTGGTTCATACTTAGTCTATACTTCATATACTTCATCTTTGTTTGAATTTGATTCTATTTGCATACTTCACCTTCATACTCTACACATACTTCCATCCCTCTATTGTTGGTTTAGTGATATGACTTAACATAATGTAATTCTTTGTTGTAGATATTAGAATTTCATCGACCTCACATTTTTTGTTCGTTGTAATTTTCAACAAAAAAAATGATGATAGCATTTTTTCCCGGGGGTCGGTGTAATCTGTTAAGTCATATTTTGAGTTAGAGTTAAGTGTTAAGGATTTTTAGGTACTAGGTTGATGTTTGCTAGTAAGCAGTTTAAAGTAATGAGTAGATTTTTTATTTGGGTACTTTGTGTACGATAATTTTGGAACATAGCTCACTGAAGCTCATGTGTTAGTTTCATAAAAAAGTAAAGAAACTGTTCGAATGCTCTTATTAGTAGTTTGGGGGAGATAAGAATGAGCTGAGCTTAGATGTTAAGCTGTGAGTTCGCGCTCGAGCGTCTTCACTGAGCTGTACTGAGAAAATTATAATCTCGGGCAGTGTGTATCTGACAGAGCTTCGAGACGGGTGGTTTTTGTCTCGTTAGTATGATCAGAATATATATTATTGTAGGGAAGAGTTTCTTTCCCAATTCATGGATTTTTCCCAAAGATATTATTCTAATACAATGGATTACGTTTGCTCATATTACATGATAAGAATTGCGATGTATGCGATTCCTTTCCCGATGGATTTGTACTTACATGATTTATTATTCTAATGCCATGGATTACGTTGGATCATATTACATGATAAGAATTGCGATGTATGCAATTCCTTTCCTGATGGATTTGTACTTACACGAATTATTATTCTAATGCCATGGATTACGTTTGCTCATATTACATGATAAGAATTGCGATGTATGCAGTTCCTTTCCTGATGGATTTGTACTTACACGAATTATTATTCTAATGCCATGGATTACGTTGGCTCATTGATGTACCCAGTATTATAATGGATTTTTGTACGCTGTAGTAACCTATGACAACGTGCTGTTCCTTCGTGTACATTGCAATGTTACTGTGTCGTAAATAAACTGTGTAAAATTGAACTGGTTGGTCTATTTCATGACCTTACGTTACTGTTGTGTGGGTGAGAGGATAGCAGAATACTACACGCATGAAGAACCCATGGCATGCACGTATTGTTAGATTGTACAACAATCGGCCACCTGTAAGCCCGACCATACTGAATTTGTCCTTGTCAGTGACACGACATACACACCCACCACCACAAACATTCACACAGTAGCACAAGTGATGGCCTGTGTGGCCGGCTGAGGTTGTTAAAGAAAACAAACGGTGACACATTTAGATCATTTTCAGCTCCAGGAACATTCAGTTGTGTCTCTGGTGGTTCATTGTTCAATTGACTGTGTCGTCTGTCAGCGTACTATTGCCGTAATAAATGTTGAAGAAAAGTCATCTGCATTATCCACGTCTATGACTTCTACTTGTGGTGGAGTGGGTTTGGTGTGTAGATGAATAAGAGCCTATACGACTTCGTGTCCACGATCTGCTGTTTCCTACACAGACACCTTTACTCTCGACCACATCCTTTACGAGTACTACACACCTGAGAAACATGTATGCTGTTTGTGTGTGAGTGTCTGCATTACATCCTGGCAGCGCCTCACGCTGGTGACCTAGATACTCTGCAACACTGAACCGTCCAGGTGATAAACGACAAGCCCACTCAACGACACGGCAACACGATTCTACATCTGATTTTAACACATACGTTGACTGGCATTAGCATTAATGTGTAGGTTCAGCTTTGCCCCGGTCCAGACTGCCAAGGTTTATTATTTCACTCCAGGCACTGCTGTTCTCAACGCAGCTTGCTTACCAGACTTTCTGTATCAACTGGCGACAAGCCTTTGAAAGCTTTTGCCAATATTATCAGACCGGCCCTATCAGCGAGGGTCTAGCTTTTCAATTCAAAATTTAAAAAAAACAAAACTCCAAACTCCAAACTTCTAGGAGTGAGTCTTCAAAATATATTTAGCTTTTTTGCCTAACCAATACCCTCCTTCCTATACTCTTCTACCATCCAATCAGATTTGAATCAATCTAATGCCTCTTTTTAAACTGGCGTCCCCACTAACGTTATGGATAAATGAGAAAAAAAAACAACTGTCCGTCCGTCTTAGTGTTCGTAGACATATAGTATCATTTCGATAACTTGGCTAATAATTAGACTACCATGTATATTGAAACATATTATTGCTCAGGGGGCCGTAAACTATCTTTATATATGATTTTTATGGCTATATTCTTTGTCGTTTAGATTTTAAGTTTTGTCACTGTTAATCGTCAATTTCAACTTTTCCAAAAGTCGCTCATCTTTCCCCCTCCTTTTCTATCATTGTTTTCATTCAAATAAACCAATTAGTTGTGTTACGTCAGAAATACACTACTCGGCGAGAATGGAACACTGTCTGTGTGTTTATGTATTCTGGCTTGTCCAACAGAGATGTTATAGTATTAGTCCAGCGTGCAGAGCGAAGAGGGGTTTTGGCCAAGCGTTGGTAGTATTTGCGTTAATTATTACAGTCGTTTCGTTCTTGTTACTGGAAATGTCCGAGTTACTACTAATTTAGGCGTTAGGTGAAGAATAAAGGAACAGGATTTAATGGAAGTTTTAACAAAAACACACCCTTAGCTTGATTCAGCACATGTTGAAGAAACCTTAAGGAATGGATAACCTTTAATGTCAGTGTTCTCTCGATCGAAGATGGGAGGTATAAAAAAGAAGTGAAGCCGGTGAACCGACACTCAGCGCCAATTTTAAAAACAGAAGACATACAGAGCTCGCCACAGACACGTTTATCAATCTGGAAGTGTGTGCAGCCTGCCTGGCCTTTGATGCCCTGTGTTGTGACGATGAAACTCAGCCGAACCCGAAGTATTAGATGATATGGTAGAACCCTCATAACATCTGTACTCACAAATATTGATGTAATTTTATCGTCAACGGGAATTCTTCCACCTGGGCTCATTAGCAATGCACAACAGAAACGTGGAACTCCACCTGGTCTCACTAATATGCGTCAGAAAAGAGTGGACTCGCCAACACGTTTGCTAATTAATATGTAGACAGTTTATCTTCTGTGCATTCTGGACATTGCTTTGTCTAAAGGGGAGGTAAAACCACGCCTACTGAAACCTCTAGAGCGATCAAAAGCAAGTATTTCGCTACACATTTCTTTCGTACCTGCCTTAAAGGCATTGCCTAAATCAAACGAAGAAAACGGCACACGATCTGAGACAATGACGATCTCAAAGCGAACGATGAAGTTTCCTGCCACTAGGTAACACGGCAGTGTGAATCAGAGGATAGCGCTGGAACCGCTCGAAAGACGGAACGAACGGGAAAGACGAAGCGGCCAGAGAATTGAATAATCACGGGGGAATGGCGGCATAGGATCTCGAATTCTTCCTGAGTTCAAGAAAGGTGTTAGATTCTAACATGTCCCCCCGATCTGTTATTCCATTTCATATATATAGAGACCCTGTAGAATGCCATTTTATCACTCGTTTGCCAGAGATTTACATAAGCACTAGCTACAGTAAAATCTTGTTAGATTTCCCCTGGATTTTTGGCTATATTTGCAGTGAATTCTATTCTGTGCTAAACGGTATAATATATATTAGTTTCTAGTGATCAGTGGTCTAGTTCATTCATTTTTATTTCACTGGATTTTGTGTTGATTTAAATCTATTAAATTAAACATACCTCTAAAGTTTCCAGTTGAAAATCTAATGATATATCTATTACATTATTTCCAAAGATAATAGATGCTTAAACGTTTAAATTAACTTTTAAAGTCGCGAAAGAATTTATAACTAATTAATTAAGTCAAGTCCTATATATAGATGCGTGTTTTAACCATTAGACTCGCGAAGTGTTTTCTTAATATATATAATTAAATACGCGAGTGTATATAATAGTCTTAACGGTAAATTTATCGCGCTTTAGAATGTTATTTGATTTTTCGGTATGATTACATGTTTTCTATTATTAATATAGGGTGATCATAACCTTTGCGTCACAGCAAAAACATTGTATAGAGTCCTCCAGACTCGGTTCTTAAAACCCTCCAGATATTTTGATGAACAGTTTAAATTTTAATCTTGAGACGATCCTGTTGGGGTCCAGCTATCTGAATTTTCCAGAAAGAAAGTAAATCCTAGAACAATTAAACACATCATCAATACAATTTAATCTGTAGAGTTTAACTGGAGAAGAACAGTGCCAGAGCTATATTTAGATTATTAATCCTGCTCTACTGCGAAAGGAAATAGAAATCTCCTGAACACTGCCTGTGCATATTTTCTTCACTGGATTTTAAAACACTCGAAGTAAAACATACATCACCGGTCAGTTGTTATCATCACGCATTAAGAAGATTTAGCATCAGCGGCGAAATCGATGAGACCACCCCATTTTCACTACCTGGATCTGTGACTGTTCCATCCCATAGATCTTTCCTTTTAACATAACAAAAAACAAAGAACACTTAGGCTTCATCATCCAGCGATTTCGGGACTATACTTACGCATAATCCTGATAATCTGGGGCTGGACACAGAAGAAAAAGACACTACCTATGTCCAGTGTTTATTTGATGTTTGTGTACTTTTCTATGGAGTTCCAGATTCTACGATCGGTAAGTGTGTGTGAGTAAATGAGTGTTGGCCATCACGAGCACATGAATGACATGTGATTTATTTTGCAACCATTTTTAATTTGCCTACCTGGTAAATACTTCTACATTATTCCATGTATTGTTCCTTTTTTAAGTGGGATTGTATAACTTTGTTTATTCCCCACCCCCTTACATTTGCTTAGTAAAAGGGACAACAATTGAGGATAACAGGACTTTCTTCTACCGCCCATACCTAGTATTGTAACACTTCTTTCCAGAGTAATTTAAATTTACTGTTGGGTTACATTATCAATTTTTTCTGATAACTACCTATCTTTGGACGGGGTTTATCTTTTGTCTATTACAAGCGGGAATTGCAAATTAGATACCACTCTTCATATCCCCCCCACCCCCCGCCTTGTTATTTGTATTTTCTGTACCTATGATAATTTTCTGTTATCTGATAAATGTTGTGACTGATTTTAATGATAAATAAACATTATAAAACTGTTAGTACTGTGTTGGAAGACCCAAGCCCAAATTACCCATATTTGTTTACCATAGTTTGTATTCACGTACCGTCCGTGTGTTTGAAACACCAAATTGGTGTGAGCGCATGTGTGTTTGGAAACTGGCAAATAATTGTTTAGCCAGGAGAGTTTAAGGAGTAGATTGAGAGAAAAGGATTGTCGTAAAAGAGTCTGTCCTTACTCTCCCCAGCACTCTGTGAAGCAACTACTTACTTTCTAACCCTTTCTATTATAGAGCCTTCATCATTCTTCACTCTAAACGGGACCACTATTTCTAAGACTTCTCTCAAAATAAATTTACGACAATAAATGGCTGGCTTGCTGGGATAATTTTGAGCTACATTTGATGCACCCACAATAAATACTCGCTCTCATTTTTGAGTCTGATCTTAAGTCTGGGTCTAACTAGATAGAGTGTGAGTGATTAGACTTTGTGAGTTAGGGAAAGAATAAAAATAATTACACCCCCTAGACAACGCCTTTAGTATTTCGGTCGTCCACACAACATATTTACAGGTTGTTTTCTTTCCACAGCAGTAGAAAGTTACGGATAAACAAAAATATTTGTTACTCTAATTAGTTTCTGGAAGAGAAAATTGGGAATTTTTTTAAATAAGATTTGCTGGGATTGCGTGATTGTTTTACAGTCACAAAGGTTTTTTGAAGTTACAAGAGTTGAGCTAAGCTATAGACGCCTTGTTCTGATTTTTTAAAGTCTAGTTAACATCGTCTCGTCTCTAAAACTGACTTCGGCGGGCGGAGTTTTGTGGCGGAGAATTAAAATTTTAGAATTTTTTTTTTCTTTTAAACTATTTTTAATATAAATTTTTCTCTACTGTTAGTAAAAGTAGATTTGTTTCTAGTGTTTGACTTACCATTTAACGTGGCATAGTCGCCTGCATTAATCGGCTTAATCGAAAGATCATAGCAGCGATAAGTTAGCACATTACAAGGTAGGAGGTATCACAAGTAAATTTATACTTTGCGTTTTTCTCGTAGCGGCTTTGAGTTTTTCCCCCTTGTTTCTTCTTACTATTCTCTAGTCTTAGAAGCATGCAGTTCTTTGTCATGCCAGAGAGAATTAGGATGAGATACATTTTGAGACAGGAGGCGAAGAAGTCAGGGTTAGAAAGAGAAGCCGCGAACCAGCTTGTAAACACGGAACTTGAAAGGTATGACGCTTAGCAAGAGAGAGCAGAGAGGAAGGAAGCACAGGATAGAGCGGAGAGGAAAGATGCGGAAGATCGTAAATTGGAGCAGAAGAAAATTGAGGCAGAGATGGAAGCTCGGAGGGAAAGAGAGAGAGAGGGAAAGACAGCACGAACTGGCGCTTAAGGTTTAGAGAGTCGGGGCGCTTCTACTTCAAATAACGGAGAGCCTTCTTCGCCCCAGTCTCAGTCAACGGATCTCTCCAGCACTCAATGTGCCCAATTAACTGCGATGTCTTTTACTTTAGAGTCTTTTCCCAGCCCCAATGAAAAAAATGACACCTTCCTAGAAAAATTCGAGAGGCTCGCAAATCTGTATGGGTTAGAGAGTACCTGTTGGAGTCTTAAACTCTCAACTGCGTTGAAAGGTAATGCTTATGACGTGTATACGAAGCTGGGAACCAACCAACATGATTACGACATGCTAAAGAAGGCCTTGCTAGAGCGGTTTGAGATTACCGCCCGAAAATTTCTGCAAATGTTCAGAAACAGCCGAAAGGAGAGCACGGAAACATTTCCCCAGTTCTCTTCACGTCTCACGGGCTATTTGACAAAGTGCATTGAATTATCTGAATTACCTCTTACATATGAGGGACTTCTTGAACTTGTTCTTGTGGAACAGATAAAGTCAACTTTGTCAAACGAAACCCATAGATTTTTGGCTGAACAGGGCGCAGTCAGGCTTGAGGACATCCTCAATAAGGCAGAACGCTATACCAATGCAATGGCCGAACTTCCCAGCACAAAACGTAAACCCACAGATGAGCCATCTCGAAAACAAAATCTAGAGCAGTCATCCTATTCTTCCAATTCCTCTCAGCATTATAACCAACGAGAAACTAATACCCAGAGACCTCCCCAGGAAAAATCGAAATTCTACAAAACCCGATATCCCCCAACAACAATTCTGATCAACCCACCAAGCCTACGTGGCAGCGCGGCCACCAAAGTCAAGGAAAAGGGAAGACCCTACAGCAGGGACGTCGGATCAGGGCAAGCATACCGGTCCAAACCGCATCGGATGTTTGCATACAGCCTCGCAAAGTAGAGTCAATGTCAGTGATTCTCAACCTGAGGGGGACCGACCCTCAAAGCAAAGAACTGTAATTTTTAACGGTACCTCTACTACTTGTCTTTTTGACACTGGATTAAGTTTTGATTGTATTGTCGCCAGGCACCTAGTCAAACCCGGTCAGGAGACAGAGGAACCCGTCAAACTAAGTGGAGTTTTCAAGAGTGATGCACCCAGGACGCTTACTATCGCACTGGTAGATATACACTCTGATTTTGTCAGAGGTGTTATTAAAGCGGCCATAATGGATGATCCTATCTACCCAGTTATCCTTGTCGCAAAATTGGTTTCAAGTCATTGCAAATGGGTTCAGTTAGATTTATAAACCCATCTACGATCGAGTGACCGCTTTCAAAATGGCGGCGTATCAGCGAAATGTGTATCGGACAGAGGAAATCGCCAACGATAAATAAAAACAGAAGGGAATCCGTATGAAAAGGATTTTACATTTCAGTACAGGGAAGGATGGTGTATAACTGCATATAAGATGGAACGGTAGGAAGTTCTCATTTACGGAGATATATGCGTATTTCGGCTGCCCACAGTTACGCTAAAAGCATGTAAACCCACTTCTGTTCTAAATATTAAAATCAACAAATAACAGTTTGGGAAATTACATGGATAGGAAGATAGAGTTTTATCAGCTGTATAAAACTAGATAAGATGGAACTATATGGATATTATATATGCCGAGAATGATAAAGGCAAAATTTCAGTCGACGCACAGTTCGGCCGAAATCACTGTTCGGGAAGGATTTTTCAGGCTTAGGTTTAAGCTGTGACGTCGGTACTCTCCGATACGTCCGCGCTATACGTATTTAAAGCGTATCGGTAAAACTGGAGGGATATACAACGAAGAGGGTTCAGACAGACTGGAGGCAGAGTTTCGCCACTACCCATGAATTGTGAGCGGATCGCCAGAAACATTTTTAAGTCCAGTATCTGAAGTCTGAGGGTAAGCGAAATTATGATAACTACCGTGTATAATATTTGTTATTTCAGGTTCATATAGAATTCACAAAATATGCCTGTATAATAATCATTGATATAATGTATTGTATTTTTAATATGATCTAAACATGTGCATTGTGGATGAGATGATTGTTGCTTGTACAAAAAGTAATCACAAATAGCCCCACGGCCTAATGAAGTTATATTTATCATATTGCTTTATCGCTTACGAAGATAAAGGCAGTCCCATGGCAGAGATTGTCATAGGGAAATGAAGTGTTAGAAACTTCATCATGGAAGATCCCAGTTTACGAGGTTAAGGTGACTAGTCCCCTTCCTCGCTGCCTTTGCCTTCCCTAGTTCGAGCGCACAACTTTGTACCCATTTACAGCTGGTAAACTGGAGTGTTCTACAGCCAGTTTCAGTAGAAAGCAACCTGATCACGTGGTCAATCACTTTATTTATTTTATGTATTAATTTTGGGTAGTTGCTAAGATAGCACCAGTATTGGAATTTGTACTTGATATGATTTAGAAGGATCAAGTTATAGATTAGAAAAGGATGTATAGGAGCAGAGTAAACCAGATGATGTTTATTACTGATATGTTAATATTAATTCTGTATCATTGAAATGATGTTACTTGCTATGACTGTATAACTTTGACACCTGATGACTGACTTGTCTGACTTATGTGCTAGTCAGTTACACTTAATTGACATGTTAATATTAATGCTATATCACTGAAATGATGTCCTTACTTACTATGATTGTATAACGGTGACATCTGATGACTGACTGGTCTGACATCTGTGCTAGTCAACTACAAGTCTAGCCAGATACTAGCCAAGGCTGATATGTTGCAGGTTCCATGAAATAACTCAAACCAGACTGTCCAGTATCAGAAGCCGGTGTAGTTCATCCGAGGCAATCCCACCAAAGTGCAGGACCCCAAAGAGTGAACTTCAACTGGTCATGGGCATCCCTACTGTTGGGCCTACCAAGTCTGATATCAGCAAAGGACAGTTCCAGCAGTATCAAGTTGGAAAGATAAGTGTCCTGTTTGACACTGACCACCTATACATGTGAAACAGCCAATAGTTGAAAACAATAAGTAACCATACATAAACTCAGTCAACTGATGACAGTTATCCTTAAATTCAAAGGACTAATAACAGTGATTTCAGTAACTTTCTTATTTAAGGTCTTGAAGTCTAAACAGACAATAATAGTAATTGTGTGAATATTTTTATATATATGTGTATACTCTTTTTCCAACTAGTAGAAATAGAATAATAGTGCAATTATTAAACTATTTTAACTGTACCTGAGGATTTATTCACTTCTTCCATTTTGTGGGTTCAGTGAATGTACATTTTACTTATCCCCTAGCATATAAGTAATCATAAGATAGTCACAGGGAGGAGACACCTTAAATCCTGGTACTACTTCATACCAACTGGGCCAGGGTTTTCACAGTCTGACTATTGTTTTGATAACAATACACCAGTGCTTATTTCTAAGACTGGGGTATTACTTGTAAGGTCAGAACTCTTTACTGGCATACTCTTACATATAAATAATTTTAAATAACCTCCCGCTACAATCCTGGGATGTAGATATGTGTTTATTGGGAGACCAAAGGAACCGATTGTGGCAGCGGTAACCACAAGAGGGCAAACTAAGAAGGAGAGGGAGCCTGCGCCAAATTTGTTGCCGAATGAACTGAAGGAGGCGCAACAAAAGGACCTTACTCTGGAGCCCTGTTTTAGAAAACTGCCCATGGCTAAGGACCCCAGACACCACGGAGACATCTTTTCGAAGGATGGCGTATTGTATCGTAGAACGGGCGACCCTGATACAGGGAATAACCAGCTCCTAGTACCGACGCTGTACAGAAGCCAGATCTTAGAAATGGGGCATTCCTCCCTTTAGCGGAAATATGGGACAAAACGCCACTATTCAGCGAATAAAAAAACACTATTGGTGGCCAAATATGAACTCTGAAATTATCAGGTACGTGAAATCCTGCGCCCAGTGCCAACGTGTAGCACCCAAGCACTCTACACCCCCAGTACCTATGGGGCAAATGCCAATAGTACGGACTCCATGTGAACGGGTTGCTGTCGACATCATTGGACCCCTGGAAAGGACCAAAAGAAGGATGAGGTTCATCCTGACCTTAGTCGACACTAGCACAATGTTGGCTGAAGCTATACCACTAACATGCACGGACTCCAAGCATGTCGCAGAAGCCCTCGTGCAAATTTTTACACGGCTGGGATTCCCTCAACATGTTTTGACGGATAATTGATCCCAATTCCGTAGCCTGTTAATGGAGGAGATCTTTAAGATCTTGAGGGCCAAACATATCCACACAAGTCCCTACCATCCGGCAGGAAATTGGCTCATGGAATGTTTTAACGGCAGCCTCACCCTGATGTTACGTAAGCTGAGTCAGGAGAAACCAGAAGACTGGGATCTATATATATCTGCTGCCTTATTCGCCTACAGAGAGGTCCCCCAAGCGTCTACGGGATTTGCGCCAGATACACCTTTATTTGGCAGACCTATTAAGGGGCCATTTGAAGCATTACCTCGGTCCCCGACAGACCAAAAGGCTGACGATACAGTCGTCTCTGCAAGCAAATATGTATCTGAGCTCAAGGAAAGGCTAAAGCTAGGATGGGATCTAGCTACAACCAACCTTAAGAAAGCCCGCGCTAAACATGCTAAAAGATACAACAAAGCTGCAAAAGAGAGAGAACTCCAACCAGGGGAGAAAGTTTTGATGCTATTTCCAACCGGAAGCAATAAACTTTGCATCGGATGGCAAGAGCCGTTTACCGTTCTTAAAAAGATATCACGCACCAATTACAAGATCTCCATTAAAAGAAAGGAGAAGGTCTTCCACATAAATCTGCTAAAGAAATATTTGGAAAGACCAGTGCCATTCTCCGAGCATCTCCTGGCTGTCGCCGTAGCAACGGAAGACGAGGAAGATGATGATGGTTGCATGGAGTACCAATTGCAACCCACAGAATCCTTTAAAGATGTCAAGTTCGGCAACAATCTCTCACAAGAACAACAAACAGAAACCAGGGCGCTACTAAAACAGTACAGTGCAGTCTTAACGGATGCACCTGGTCGAACAAATCTCATCGAATTTGGTATGAAACTAACAAACGAGACCCCTGTTCGAACAGGAGTTTACCCCATCCCTTAAGCTAAAGCTGATGCACTTCGCGGGGAAATAGACAAGCTGCGTCAGGCAGGAATTATCAGTGAGTCGACATCCCCTTACAGTTCCAGTGTAGTGCTGTTGCAGAAGCCCAACAAGGAAATTCGGCTGTGTATAGATTACCGGTTGCTAAACGCTGTAACCGAAATCCAGCCCGAACCTCTCCAGACTGTTTCTGAGTTGTTCACCAAGCTTAGCAAAGAAAACATTTTCTCCAAGATTGACCTCAATAACGGTTACTATCAAATACCATTCAAGGAGGAAGTTAAACCTTTGTTAGCTTTCAGCACTAGTGAAGGACATTACACATTTAATGTGAAGCCGTTCGGATTGCATAACGCACCAGATGTGTTTACCACGATGATGAGGAAGCTTCTAGAACCTTTGCAAAGTCCCCATATCCATAATTTCATGGATGACATATTAAGTGCATCAGAGACCTACGACGAACATATTGCTACGGTTGCTATGCTCCTCAGGAGACTACAGGAAACTGGTCTCACAGCCAGACCTAGCAAATGTCTCATCGGGTTTGAAAAGGTAGACTTCCTGGGGCATACTATTTCTCACGGCTGTAGTTGGCCTGTTAAGAAGAACGTGGAGAAAATGGTTGCAGCTAAAAGGCCCCGAACGAAGAAAGACACTCGTTCCTTTTTATCACTATGTGCATACTATCAAAAATACATTCAGAACTTCAACGGACTAACGGCACCTCTGACTGACCTCACAAAGAAAGGTTGTCCTGATAAGGTCATTTGGGATCAAAAGTGCGAACACGCGTACAGCACTTTAAAAGGACAGTTGTGTTCATATCCCATTTTGAGGTTGCCTGACCTCAAGAAACCTTTCGTACTGCGGGTCGACGCGTCAGGTCAGAGAATCGGGTCAACACTGCTGCAAGCCGAGGACAGTGACCCGAATATGCTATTTCCAGTTGCCTATGGCAGTCGGACATTAAACAAAGCTGAATGGAACTACAGCGTAGTTGAAAGAGAATGTCTCGCTCTCATTGACGGCATCAGACGCCATCACGAGTTTCTCTATGGTACATCTTTCACGGTGCAAACAGACCACGCTCCATTAGCTTTTCTTGGTGCCAATAAAGAATTTAATGCAAGGATCATGCGCTGGGCCCTCCTTTTAAGCATTTACTCTTTCAAAGTGGAATATATCCCGGGAAAACAGAATGTCGGGGCAGACTTCCTGAGTAGAAACTGGACTACGGAGGAAGAGGAGAAAGTTGAAGATACCAATCATCCAAAAGCTACCGATCAGGGCAGCTTCATTGTCATAAATCGAACATGAAAATATGTTTTCATGTCTCAAAAGAGGGGACGATTGTGAAGATGAAACTCAGCCGACCCTGAAGTATTAGATGATATGGTAGAACCCTCATAACATCTGTACCCCGAATATTGTTGTAATTTTATCGTCAACGGGAATTCCTCCACCTGGGCTCATTAGCAATACACAACAGAAACGTGGAACTCCGCCTGGTCTCATTAATATGCGTCAGAGCAGAATGGACTCGCCAACACGTTTGCTAATTAATATGTAGACAGTTTATCTTCTGTGCATTCTGGACATTGCTTTGTCTAAAGGGGAGGTAAAACCACGCCTACTGAAACCTCTAGAGCGATCCTAAGCAAGCATTTTGCTACACCTTTCTTTCGTACCTGCCTCAAAGGCATTGCCTAAATCAAACGAAGAAAGCGGCACACGATCTGAGACAATGACGATCTCAAAGCGAACGATGAAGTTTCCTGCCACTAGGTAACACGGCAGTGTGAATCAGAGGATAGCGCTGGAACCGCTCGAAAGACGGAACGAACGGGAAAGACGAAGCGGCCAGAGAATTGAATAATCACGGGGGAATGGCGGCATAGGATCTCGAATTCTTCCTGAGTTCAAGAAAGGTGTTAGATTCTAACATGTCCCCCCGATCTGTTATTCCATTTCATATATATAGAGACCCTGTAGAATGCCATTTTATCACTCGTTTGCCAGAGATTTACATAAGCACTAGCTACAGTAAAATCTTGTTAGATTTCCCCTGGATTTTTGGCTATATTTGCAGTGAATTCTATTCTGTGCTAAACGGTATAATATATATATTAGTTTCTAGTGATCAGTGGTCTAGTTCATTCATTTTTTATTTCACTGGATTTTGTGTTGATTTAAATCTATTAAACTAAACCTATCTCTAAAGTTTCCAGTTGAAAATTTAATGATAAATCTATTACATTATTTCCAAAGATAATAGATGCTTAAACGTTTAAATTAACTTTTAAAGTCGCGAAAGAATTTATAACTAATTAATTAAGTTACGTCCTATATATAGATGCGTGTTTTAACCATTAGACTCGCGAAGTGTTTTCTTAATATATGTAATTAAATACGCGAGTGTGTATAATAGTCTTAACGGTAAATTTATCGCGCTTTAGAATGTTATTTGATTTTTTGGTATGATTACATGTTTTCTATCTTTCATATAGGGTGATCATAACCTTTGCGTCCCAGCAAAAACATTGTATAGAGTCCTCCAGACTCGGTTCTTAAAACCCTCCAGATATTTTGATGAACAGTTTAAATTTTAATCTTGAGACGATCCTGTTGGGGTCCAGCTATCTGAATTTTCCAGAAAGAAAGTAAATCCAAGAACAATTTAACACATCATCAATAAAATTTAATCGGTAGAGTTTAACTGGAGAAGAACAGTGCCAGAACTATATTTAGATTATTAATCCTGCTCTAATGCGAAAGAAAATAGAAATCTCCTGAACATTGCCTGTGCATATTTTCTTCACTGGATTTTAAAACCCTTGAAGTAAACCATAATCTCACCGGTCAATTGTAATCATCTCGCATTAAGTAGATTTACCATCAGCGGCGAAATCGATGAGACCACCACATTTTCACTACCTGGATCTGTGACTGTTCCATCCCATAGAACTTTCCTTTTAGCATAACAAAAAAACAAAGAACACTTAGGCTTCACCATCTAGCGATGTCGGGACTGTACTAACGCATAAACCTGATAATCTGGGGCTGGACACAGAAGACAAAGACACTACCTATGTCGAGTGTTTATTTGATGTTTGTGTATTTTTCTATGGAGTGCCAGATTCTACGATCAGTAAGTGTGTGTGAGTAAATAAGTGTTGGCCATCACCAGCGCGCATGAATGACATGAGATTTATTTTGCAACCATTTTTTAATTTGCCTACCTGGTAAATACTTCTACTGTATTCCATGTATTGTTCCTTTTTAAGTGGGATTTTATAACTCTGTTTATTCACGATAGTGAGGTATTTTGCTTAGCTATTGTGTAGTGAGCTGCTTACGGTCGGTTGAATTCGCGAACGGTAGTTGACCTAGTTAGGAATCAGGTCACAGAGTCACAGTGAAAGAGTATTTTCAGCTCAGAGAATTTTGTAGTGTGTGTTTTGAACTGTGTTGCAAGGTAATTTTTGTGCTAGGCTGGCAAGGAGTGTTAGAAAATGTGTCAATAGTAATAGAATAAACTGTGTAGCTGGCTTCTGGAATTTCAGTTTGAAGTATGCAAGGTATAGTTGGTGGTTTAGTGGTATTGATCCAGGTGAAGAAGCGGAGATTGAGGAATCATTACTGTTTGGTACAGATTGGCCCATGTGACTAATGGTGTCAGGCGGGATATAGTTTGTCAAGTTTGGTATAGTTTCGCCCAGGTGTCACACTGTGTCAGGAGGAAAGATAGATTGATGAAATTTGTGGATTGTAAGAAGGTCAATAGTGGCAGAGGTAGCTCAGGATATGTGGAACCCCTCTTGTTTGGACCTGTGTGAGCATGTAGTCAATCAGCTGTAGAGCCATTGCTCGTACTGACCATAACTACCTGGGGAACTTTATTTCCTGCGTTCCTGCCAAGTTATGTCGTCTTCAAGCCATACTGATGTGCATGTCTCGTAGGAGCCTACCAACGTCTCTGTAGTGACCGTGGAAAGTTACTCTGCTGAAGAGTAAAGACTGCTGATTTGTGTGGTCCTGGAGTACACTGTCCTGAAGTCTGCTTGATTCCTGAAGTGTTGTAACGAAGCGAACGTTGCTTATACTCGTATAGTATAGTGCCACAAGACAGTACCCTTATAATCTGACACATAGACTTGTGAAGTTGGTTGGTTACCTGAATTTTCGTGGGATTAGACTGTTGCTATTTTTACTGTGCACATTTCATAGAGAATACTGAGAAGAACTTTGTGAACGTTTCAAGTTTGTGGAGGTTCGTTTGTTCTGTCTTCATCTTCATCATCGATGCTGAGGAGCTATTTGGACAAACGTCGCTGAACCATCAGTAAAGTTTTTTTGTGTGTAAATCTTTGTATGATTTGTTATATTTATGTTTTTTCTTGTTTTTCCACTAAATTATGTTTTCTTCCTTTAACATTTTCTTTTCTGTCTATCCATTTGGTACTACTTATCGTTCAGTCTGGTTCTCTAGGGTAGCGGGACAGTTTTATCGGGGTTGTGTTAGGGTAATCAACAAGCTTTCTTCTGTTCCTTGAGGTTGCTTATTGGTTTGCAGTAGTTTTTTCTTTTCTCTTGTTATGGTTTATACTTAGTCTGTATTTTTATATGGGGTTAGTTAGTTAGTTGGGATCATTCACTATAAGTTCCTATTTCTTGGGATCTTTACTATTATAGATATAATACAGCTTGGATATGTTATAGCAATAATTTTGCACATATGTAATTAGTTTATTTTGACTGATTTGATTAAGTTGGTGGCTGGAGGAAGTGATAGCTCTCAATACTCCATTGTTAAGTGTAGTTGTTGTTTAGTCTACTGTGTGTAATATTATATTCGTTTGTTCATGGGTGGATGGGTGGCGAGTTTAATGCTTCCTTTTTCTCACTTGTGGGAAAAGATTGGATTAGACTGATTTCTTTCTAGGGAGTGGCTACGTGTGTTTAGTGGTGGAGTAAGGCAGAAGGTTTTCCTGCGACTGCCCTACTTAACATTCCAAGCCATGTCGGTGTTAGGTGTACCAGTGTGGTTTGTATTTACATTGTCCTGTACATTCAGTAATTCTTCTGTTGTGTTTAAGTGGGGTGATCTCTCGTTCCTTCTTGCTATCTTGTAGATACGTTAACAGGTATCCATTGTTTTCGTTCGTTGTCAGTAACGCGTTGTATATATCAGTCTATTCCTGCTCTGTTCGTGTCTGTCACCCCTCGTGACTGGAATTTATCGTAGTGTCTGGTGTGTGTCTTTTCATCTGTGGAGTGTTCATTTTGCCAGTGTAAACATTTCAATTAGATAGTATATTAGTTAGTTATATATTGTCAGAGTACAGCACCAGTGTGGGTGCCAGTAACAGACACTGGTGTAAAAGCTGATTTATTGTCAAACTTGGTACAGTGGTGTCATAGCACCAAGAAGTATTATCAGCTGATAAAATACAACTGTCGACTATAGTAAGGGTGTTTTCAGTTGTGTCATAGAGACTAAGTGGTCGGAAGGACCAAACGTACAGAGTAAGGAGACAGAAGCCATGTGGCTAAGTAAGATTATATTTATACAATAAAAGGTAAAGTGCATTATGTGTACACATTGAGAGGTGAGGTGGTTTATACTTACATGCATATATTTGTAAATTTGAGAAGTGATATTACTATTTACATATCATTAATGCAGACCATGTAAGAAGAGAGGTATCTGTTCATATAAGCGACGTGGTGTAGGGTACATGGTAGTGAGCAGTTGCACAGTGAATTAGTTGTGAGTAGTATGAGTGTACATCATGGACTATGATAGTTTCATGCGGTTAGGCAAGAATGCTGGGTACACAGGAAATGAATTGTTGGATTATGCCAAGGCAGAATTCCAATCAAAAGAGAACCAAGATGGCTTACGAGATCTACGTGCCGAGGAACGAGAACTCAAGTAGGCAGAATTAGAATTGCAAGAAACGAAGATGGAGCGAAACTTGCAGAAAAAGATGGAGCGAGAATTGCAGGAAAAGAAGATGGAGCGAGAATTGCAGGAAAAGAAGATGGAGCGAGAATTGCAGGAAAATAAGATTAGAAAAGATAGAGAATTACAGGAAAAGAAGATGAAAGAAGAAAGGGAGTTAGAATTAGAGAAGGAGAAAATGAGAAGGGCTCTCGAAGAAAAGAAGATGGATACGGAAATACAATTTAAGAGATTACAGGTGAGTACGAGTGGTCAGTACTCGACTCCAGGGGGGTCTCATCGTCCCTTCAGGCTGCGGCTGCCTAATTTCCACGATACAATCGACAGTTTAGAGATTTTTTTTCCTCTAGAGGCTCGAGGCTGAATGCGTGGCCTGGAAGGCTGACAGAGATCAATGGCCATCTCTGTTGTCCACATTTCTAGTGGGGCCTGCGATAGAGACTTTCTATAGCCTCCCGCTGGAAGAAACGCCTGATTACGACAAAGTAAAGGAAAGGTTGCTCCGGAAGTTCCGTCTGACGGCCGATGGGTACCGGACGCGTTTTAGAAACGCGATGTCAAGTGCAGACCAAGACTTCGATGATTTTATCTTGAAGATAAAGCTCCTGCTCAACTGATGGATTGAGATGGAGGGAATAAATAAGGACTACGATGGCTTGTTAGACTTGATGCTACGAGACAAAGTGTTGTCGTCGTGCTCAACGGAATTGGTGACATTTTTCCAAGAGCGCCAACCAAAAGACATTGAGTCCATGGCCCAATTTGGCCCCCATTATGTCCTGGCCCATCCGGGCAAACCCATCCAAAGGCCTTGTTTGTCTGACGCCTTAGTTGCTGGTGTCGGCAAAGTCCAGCGGCAACCATGGCAAGATCAGTCAGGTGAGGCAGACAGGTGCCAAGAACAGAAGTTCGATAACCCCTCACGTCCCTATCAACCATGCAGAGGGAATTACGGTAACTTCCGATCTCATCGTAATGGTCGGTCAAACTGGCACAACATTCAATGGAAAAGTGATAGCGACGGAGGAGAGCGCCAAACGCGAAAGCAAATATGCTTTGAGGAGTCTCGCGACGAAGATCGGTTTTGGTATAAAACCAAACAGTCCAAGCAGAGGAGTGGTTCCTCAGAGAGTCGATCTTCCGACTCAGATGCGCGGTCTTCACCTCCTAAAAGCCCCAGCAAGAATCCACGCGATGAGTCTAAAAGGGAGCGCATGTGTACCAATTGTAGTGGCAGGGGTCATCATGCCGAGACGTGTGCTACCACTACCGAATATGCGAATTCGACGGTTGTGTTGGACAGAGTCAACAGCGATGACTGTGTGGGGTGCCGACCTCTGTTTAGTCCGAACGAGAATATTGTACTACACTGCGGACACGCGGTACCACGTCTGTCGGCAGTCCACGAGACTAGCAAGGTGGCTTTCCACAAAGGTGTGGTGGAGAAAAAACCTGTCTCAGTGTTGAGGGACACCGGATGTACAACAATCGGGGTTCGTCGGTGATGTATCCACGATTCCTGCCTCACATGGAAAACTGTAAAGTGCATCTCGTTTGAGGGCAAAGTGGAGTCTTACCCCCAGGCGCGCATTAATGTGGACTCCCCGTTACTGTCAGGGAGAGTGAACGCGTTTGTCCTCGAAAATCCAATTGCCGATTTGATCGTCGGCAATGTGCGGGGAGTGCGTAATGCTACGGGAGAGGTTGGAGCAGTCGCTCAGCAACTCCAAAGTCCCGTAGCGGATAATCAGGTGTTCGAAGTATCACCATTTGAGAAGAAGGTACATCTTGGTCGGGTTCGCGGCAGGCATCCGTTGGTACTCGGAGTATGGTACCGAAGCGCAGGGAGAGTAATCACGAAGACATATCTGAGGGCCTCAAAGCGAGTAGCCGCGCGGTGTGGGTGCGCAATGTTCCATTGAGTGCTAGTTGGCGCACACTCAGACGAGTGTTTAATGAGGTCGCGCCAGTTAGATTTGTGGAGGTATTGTCGTTGCGCGACAATACCAAAATGGCACGAGTGACTTACGCAAATAGGTCGGGTGCGCGTGATGCAATCAGGTGGAAGCACATGTTGTTGCTTCATAACGACCTGCTGATAGTCCAGCAATAGCAAGGGTTAGGTATCGGTTTCGCGTGCTATTAGTGTCTTTCTGTTAGAGCGAACCGAACAGTGGAGTCTGACCCACGCAACCAGTACTATTTTGATGAATATAGGTTGTTCTGTACAACGTTATAAGATATTAAGGTGTCTTTTGGGGAGTATTTACATGTGTAAGTGCGTAGCAATGAATTGCAACCACAGTAGAGATGTTTTATAATTTTTAAAGATTATGTTGATGCTATACAATGTCAGGCTTTGTAATGTATGTATCATGGTGCCATAAAGGCAATTTACTTTATACCCGAATGTAATGTATATCAAGACCATGTTACAAATGACTGTTTATGTTATGAGATTTTATACTATTATGGGTGTCTATATCAGAGTATATATAAATGTATTATGCACTGTGTTTGGGTTACCAGGGTAGGACAGTCGTTGTTATTTTTTCACGTCTGCCAGAACCTGGGATAGCTTATTTTATACTCGTGTTGTGTTTTGTTATAGCTTGGAAAATGCAGTTTCGACAATGGCAGGATGGAACTATGGCTTTCTCTGGATTCATACGAGAAGATGCTGTTATGGCATATGGTCGTCCAAACTCCATAGGGGGTCTGGCGACGCTTCCTCCGATGGAATAAAACTACGTTTTCTTTCTTAAAGGGGCGTGGATGTCACGGCGCTATTTCGCCGAAATATCAGATTGGCGTCATTGTGGTTTTGGCTACACTGAGATACCTTTACCGTCGAAGTCATGTGACAACGACGGAAGCGGGAAGAAATCGAAGGCGCTAAAAGGCAGTGAGTTTCTAGCTAGCGTTCTGAGCGGACGTAGATATTTCTTCCCTATCGGCAGCTAGTTGCTGTGCGGGGTATCATATGGATTATTAGCCAGGGATTGCCATACTTAGTTCTGTGGGATAATTAAGTGTAAATTCTGGATTGATGTAGTATTCAGTGGTTGATATCCTCAGGCCGCATATGACGAGTTATTCACGATTAGAGCATTTCTTAGTCATAGATTTTTGGATCACTAGGATGCGCGATAGTCAGTACCGGGTTTGTACAGGGCCGTCATACTGATATGTATGAGGCTATCATATAAATTAATTCAGGCCAGTTCCTCTGGTATTCATATTTATATATTTCATACGTGTAGTTGGCCGTGTGAGGCTTCATTGTGTGTGCTTACAGTAATAAAAGGGAAGTACCTGCAGAAGGTGTTAATTTCTTATGTCAGCCATTATGTTGTGGTCATGCTTCTGGAGAGCTTGCCTATAAGTGTTAGCATTAATTGTTATTATAAATCCACAATGCATTTTGGTTCTGACACTTACATCTGATGTAAATATTAATTTAGAGACAAGGAATATTATTAATGTAATGTAACGCCGTTCATTTACATTATAAAATAACAATTAAGAAATAAAGTACGTTTGAAAAAAACAATAAAAAAACAAAACAATAAGAACGAACGCAAAAACAGCACAACAAAACAAAAATAGAATCCTACTTGAAACATATCAGATTAAAGTAGTATCCCAACTAACATAATTACCGATGTATGTTACGTCAGTCGGTCTCACTCAAAATAGGAACTCGCTTCAGATAAAAAAAAACGTGTGCAACGTGCGGTGTGCAACTGTCGCGGCGTGTGTGTTATAAAAAACAAATACTTTGGTTTTATTTGTTTTTCATTCTTTCATGAAATTAGTAGCGCTCGACACAGAAAAAGTGCGTAAAATTTGGTGTGCATGAGCCCTCACCCAATGTACAAATCATGAAAACTTGAAAGTTGTTGTTATCACTTATTGTCAGGGAACACTCTTTGAAAACAATCCACGCACTTTCACACGGAAGGTTGTCATTAAAAAACTTTTAAATAGAATCAAAATAACATCATTCTGGCCGTCTGTTTAATCTTTCAAGGCTGAAGGCAAAAACAAAAATCAGAAGGGTCACTATAAGAGACTTGTTGTTCGCTGATGATGCTGCAGTCGTCACTCAAAGCCAACAGGAGCTTCAGAGCTTGATGAATCGCTTCACTAAAGCATGCAAGGACTTTGGCCTCACAATAAGTCTAAAGAAAACGAATGTGCTGAGTCAGGATGTGGGTGCTGCACCAGTTATCACTATCGATAACTATGAATTGGCAGTGGTGCACCACTTCACATACCTAGGGTCTACCATCAATGACAAACTCTCACTGGATACAGAAATCGACAGCCGCATTGGCAAAGCTGCAGCTACCTTTGCCCGCCTCACATCGCGTGTTTGGGGAAACTCTAAACTCACAATGAAGACCAAAGCTGCGGTATATAATGCCTGCGTCACCAGCACACTCCTATATGGCAGCGAGACCGGACGACCTATGCTAAGCAAGAAAGAAGGCTCAATACCTTCCATTTGCGGTGTCTACGCCGCATCCTCGGCATCTCGTGGAAAGATAAAGTGACAAATGTCGAGGTGTTGTCACGTGCTGGCCTTCAAAGTATGTATACGCTTCTTAGACAGCGCAGACTTCGCTGGCTTGGCCATGTTCGCCGCATGGAAGATGGTCGCATCCCAAAAGATATCTTCTACGGACAATTAGCAGATGGCAAGAGAACAGTTGGGCGACCACAGCTGAGGTTCAACGATGTGTGCAAAGAGAGATATGAGGGCACTGGACATGGATCCAGCAACATGGGAGGATGAAGCTGCCGATCGCACTAAGTGGCGATGCTATTTACGGCGCCACCTCAGATTGGGCGAAGAGAGGCTCACACAAGAAGCAGAGGTGAGGAGAAAACGTCGAAAGGAGCACCAGGAAAATAAGCAGCTGAGGGCTGTCACCTCAGGGGCGCATTCCCATAGTCAGTTATGACTGAAGGGGCTATTATTATGGCCGTGTGTACGTTGGTCACAGCTGAGGAATGCGACCGTGTTGAAAAATTCTATTGTTTTCATTATATATGCCGATACTCTCCTGAAAATAGTTACAATCAACAAAGAAAAGCGTTCAAATGACGGTGTTCATGAACAGTTTGATTACACTGTATAATGGAAGGAAACCAAAAACACTAAAAGAATGTACTTCTATCTGCTCATCCGGGAACGGAAACAGCACACTATAATTAAAAACCCGTCAAGTTTGACGGGTTATTGATAGTATAATCAGAAGTCATGAAATATTGGAACAGTCCCCGACTGAATGAGAAGGAAATGAGCGTGGTTTTAGATTATGTAACAAAGATGAGTAGCTCAGAGTTCCTTATCAGATATAGATGTAATGGAGTGAAGTGTTACAGACTTCACTGTACTAGGTCCAGCTTTATAAGATGGGGTGACTAGTTCCCTACCTCGCTATCTTTGCCTTCATAACTCCAGAGCAGAATTAAGTGCACATTTACAGGCTGTTTTGGTTATAACATAACGCTACCAAGTTCTGAACCCTTACAAAAGCTTACATGAAATAAAAATAGATATGGGTTTCTACTTTTTACAATAGCTAGAATATGTACATGAGCGTTATTTTTTAATTTAGCAGATAGCTAGATAGATCAGTCACTGGCTTCCTAGCGCAGTGGTCTATGGTTCGATCCCCAGATGAGGCGGAAAAATTTTTAGGCCACAAACGGCTCCTGGGTCGACCCAGCTCCAAATGGGTACCAGAGCTACTCTGGGAAGGTTAAGGCGGCCGGCGTGATGCCGACCACATCACCCCTAGTGTGCCGACGGTCAAGATAATATGGGCCTAACACCATATTCCCAATATGCCTCAATGGGCGTGTAACGGGTTCCTTTACCTTTTTTTAGATAGATCAGTGCTAGTTTGTAGTTATCAGGGGAGTTTACTAAGGTATGTTTACACGTTTAAGGGAGAGAATTGCACACAAATTAAAATTAGAATTTGGAAGTGACAATTGACATATTTTTATCTATTAGTATTTTAAATTAGCTTTTTTTATGTAGTATGCTTTTATGTAGTTCGTGAGTCATACTTTAAGTTTCTTAATTTATTTTGGCGTGTCATTATATTTTAAAATGATACATTTTGCAAGAGCAGTTGGGCGTTCAATGATAATTGCTTATCTGCATTTGTATCTTTTAATGTAACAGTAAATGCGCAACAGACATGAATGATAGATGCCAAACAAAACATATACAGAAGTCTCTTTAGTTTACGACAACCATCATTAGTGGCAAGGAATCCAAAACGTGGGTACAATTATTCCATTACTGATTACACTGGCCACAAACAAATCACGGTTGACTTTTTGTATGTATGGTGAGATTAAAGTTGTTTCATGTTGTTTACCTTTATGTTTTGTTTGTGGACTTGAATATGAAAAAAATGACCGTTTTAAAGGACAAGCACAGCTTTTTACTCTAACACAAAGATTTATAGCCTCCATTCGTCGCCTTTGTAGTTTTTTAACATACTCCCACTATCCAAAACACGTGTTGCGTTGATAAATTCTGTCGCAGCCATTTCAATATCTATTTTAGAAATTCATTACTGTAGCTAAGCGGCAACAACTGCTTGATTTTTTGGCAATTAGTCACCACTTTCATTCGAATTCAAATTTGTCTTCAGACTGCTTGCAATAGGTATCGAATGCAGTTAAGTTTGAGCTGTGGTCATTTTGCGCTGGACTGCGCATGACTTGTCTTGCTTCTTGGTCGATCGGTTTATAAGATTAGTGGAAGTTGTGCGATTTTGGAATGGCGAAAGTGAGTGCCTGTTGGAAGAGGGAATATTCTCCCTATTTTTTTTTACCATGAGTGTCATTTGGAGGAGTCATGTGAAGTCTTTATGGATTTTCTTTTATCGAGATAAACTCAAAACGCATCGATCGTGTAGGGTTTCGGTTGCACATGCGGGAGGCATTAATATTTCTGTGTATGGTCCTGGTCACCGAAGGCCCCAAAATTAACATTTTCATTAACTCTATCTTTTTTGGTCGTAAACGGTCGCCTTCTGGTTCATAGCCTGTCTTCGAAGTCGTTAGCTAAGCTCACATGTCGCTGTATTGTGGCTGCATCGGTTGGTATGCAGGGTCTGCATTCCAAGTTCCAACCATTACTTGCTACAAACAAGGATTGTTAAATGTGGTTTGAAAAACCTTTAATTATCTAGAGGATATTTTTGAGGACATTATTTATAATTTAAATATTGTCGTGTCTGTCTTGTCCCAAACATTAGTTAAAGTCAGACTAAGGATAAGTGACTGCTGATCCAGTGGTTTATCAGTGTTATCTACCTGGCTGGTTATAGCAAAGGAATGGAGTTTTTTGCATGGACACCTGACTCGTGAGAAATTTACTCCACTATATGGAAATATAACGTAAATGCATCTACTACATCATTGTAATGCTGCCCAGTCTACCGTCTATTGCTGTACTCGAAATGAATGGTTGCTGTCTATAATGCACTGTTTGATGTCAAAAGCCTACATATTCGCGTAACCATTTTGTCACTGTGGCGTCCACAATAAATAATGAAGAAAAACGTCAACGGCTGTTACAAGAATCATTGACTTTATACGTCGTGAGTTTACTGACGTCCTATGTGGATTGCCCTGTTATTTTCGTATGAACATTGTTTTGACTGAACACCACTGTCTACACAGTGAAAAAAAAAGAAACAAACCAGAACATGCGGATAGATCATCATATGCATCACGCATCATACACGTTTGAAAACATTTGCATACACATACCATATGATAATAATGGTCATAGCGGAAATGATTGTATGAGTTTTCTGGACCATCTCTCACAAGGGGTTCCAACAATAGTCTGCTAGCATTGCTGCATTCCATTTCCCTTGTTACCTTTTTTCGAGGGTAGTATTGTCCTGATGAAATCGTTCCCCATGCTCGTCACTGACAGCACCGCAGTTAGCAGGGAAAGAAATCCAGATGAGAGTGTAAAAAGTATAATTTCAAAGTCCCACAGACAGAGGGGAAACAGCAAAACTTTGTATAACCCTGCTGTAGCCCATCAAGATGGCAATGACCTTCAGGTCACCACAAATCTGCCACTAATATTTGTCATAGTTGATGGTGTGTAACAGTTGTTTCATGTTGTTGTACGTTTCTTTCATGTGGACTGCATACCCGAGTGGAACATATGGTAAAAAGTTACCATTATGGAGAAGCACAGCTTTTAAACTCAACTTGGACAAATCAATGAACAGCCTCCATTCGTCGCCTTTGTAGTTGATGTGTAGTGCTGCCAACAGACCCACTATTTCAACGCAAGCAATGAGGTTATCTGTCATTTTGAAATATGGAAGCAGATCTTTCTGTCGAGCACGAAACACAGACACATGCACATTCTCTTCTAGAAGATTCCATTACTGTAGTCTGGACCACAACAGCTCTGCTTCATTTTTTGGCAATTCCAGAACTCTCACTAGATCATTCAATTCACTCTGGGTAATTTTATGTGGTTGTGCAGACTCTTCAATAGGCACGAAATCAGGATCTCTTGATGTAGATGCTTTCACAGGATGTTCACTGGCCTTATTATCTTCTTCATCATCCAGAGTATAAGATTCTGGTGGGTCCGGAACAGGAAGTCTTCCCCGTGAGGCACTGACCGCATAGCAGAGGGAATATTCAGATAGGTCCCATGCCGCTTTTTCTTCTTAAAATACCATGTCCAATTGGAGGAGTCATGCTAAAGTAACAATCATTAAGATGCTTTGTCGGTTCCCTCCAAACCATTGGAACTGCAAAACGCATCGATCGTTCTATTCGGTTCAACCAGCAGCGCAGATTCGTTGCACAGGATTGACAACATATGTGTGGGTCAAAAACTGGTCCTGGTCACCGATCTCACCACCAAAATAAAGGCTATAAGCGTTCTTTATTATCGGTGTAAAGGGTCGCCTTTGTGATAGCAAAGTAATTTGTCCGCAAATATAGCAAAAATAATCCGCACTGTTCACACATCATTCACGAGGCATCTGCGCTCACAGAATCCACAACAAAAATGATAACAAGGAGGAAATGTGGTTGCAATGACCCCCCCCCCCTCCTCACCCCCACCGGATCTTGAAAACTAGAGCTAATTCGCTATATTTAAGTTCATATTCGTGATCAGCATGTCCAAATTAGTTAAAAATACCTACTTTTGTCTCGGATACATTTTGGCTGCTGTCCAGTGTTATCAGTGTTAGGAGCCTACACGAGATACCACTTGCTCCCCCAGCAAAGGAATTCACCTTTAGATTATTATATAGCATGACACCTGTCGTGAGAAATTCTAATCCACATATATAAATTAAAACGTAAATGTAAAGCCTAACAAATAAATTTAATAAAAGGAAAGAAGAATGGTAAAGAACAGTGCTGTCACAATGACTGTACTCGAAATCCCCCTTGTTTTCTAATTCGTCTGCAAATTGTAACGTTTCACGTTGATAGTAAAAGCCTACTGCTTCAATACCCGCTTTCTACGATAAAACGTGTACTGCCTTTCTAAGAAAAACCTTGAGATACGCAAGCTGACCTAGATTTAAAATTCCATTCATGTCATTTTATACACTATGTTACTAAAAACGAAAGACAGATGGACAAAGGATAGAAAGAAAGGGAGGGGCTGAAAGCCGGAACGCAGGCAATACTACCACAGTCTCGCGATACACAATTACTACCATCACGCGTGTAAGGCCACAAGCACTAGCTTTTTTCAGATGGACAGTGAAAAAAAAAACACTACCCATTCGAGAGTTATGTTTAAAAACCTGAAAAACGCTTATTAGAAAACATGACATTATACTGGTTTACGTTTGAAAACATTACAGTACCCAGACACCACATCGATCGAAGTGAACGGGAGGTAGAAGAAAATACATATTTTGAACGCAGCCCCTTAGCCCCATAAAACTTATATATTTGGGTTCCTTAGGACTTGCTGACAAAGAATATGTTAAGTGTTATGCAAATAGTCTAGGAATTAACAAGTTATAGCCAAAATAAAATGGGGGTGCTGTCAGACAACACCAAAATCAGAATCGCTCAGTGGCAGATTTTTTAAACCACCATTGTACGGGAAATAGGCTGACATGTTACCTCCTATTTGATTGGCGGGAAGTAAATGTAAGGCTAAACACGATTAGTCGGACTATAAATACTACTTCTTTGTTGTTAGGGGAAACGTGAGTAGGAGTACTTTTTTGAAAAGCTGGGTAAACAAGGCTCGATTGGTTAGACCTGCGAATATAGTCAATCAGAGGCGTCAGGTCAACACCACATTTTCAAATAAACTTACTAAAGAACCAGTGCGTTGAGCGCCAGTGCATATTTTTCTAAATAAAAGCCTGGGACATCGGCAGATCGAAATTGTGCTATATTCATTGCCAGTCAACGTAACTGTGTATTATTTCCATGAATTGTGGTAAGCTTGAAATATTTGATATCTTTTAATGAAAATTGAATGTAAATTAATAATTTATGTCTGTATATGTGTGTGGGTTCAGTAGCGAACCTGAGGCAAGGCCTATATATAATGCTCCAACCTGAACAGAAGGTGTCGGAGACAAGTAAAACTACATGGAATTACCAAATAGTACACTGACACATATCCTATTGAATAGAAGAACTTACAGATGAAATTGCAGAGGCGTAGTAACCATTAGGGAGGAGAATACTGGTGTAAAATATTTCAGATGAAGCTGACAGTTGGCCTACCACTCTGAACTCAGTGTTTGTTATGTATTGTGGTCAGTCTGGAAGGTTATTATAAATTAGTTCTGAAGTAGGAGGTACAACCTTCTTGTTTCAGGGACCGTGGTCCTAAAGTTATTGAGCAGCACCTGGTCTGAGCTTTGCTGAATCCAGAGGCGGACAGCATACTCCTTGGTCCATATAGCAGACAGTGAGGTGTCTCCAGAACACAGGGAGGCTATCGAGCAGAGGAGTCTTTTCCTGCCGCCATCACGAAAGATAAGAGTCTGTGGCCAGTGTAGCTCAACATTATGTAACCCCCTCTAAAAGTGACTTTATAATAAAATAAGAGGTAAAATTAATTGTTTTAATGCCAGGAACTGAGAACATCTCCAATACTAGTTCCAACAGAAACAAACACTTGAAGTCATGATGACAAATACCAACATAGCTTGAAAATACAAAACCAGTATTACCTCTTAGTACCACTACACAACTGACACCCATAGTATAATATTAATAAAATATGTCACTACAAGGTTCATATTGATAAATTCTGTACATATAAATTGTAATTACAATTGATTGTGATTCCTGGTTCACTTTGTATTTGAATCAGGACACATATATTAATGAAAGTACTTAATACATATTGATATTTGAAAATTTACCAGTGACTCATTTAAGATATTCTTATAGAGTGTTAAATGTGTGTGAGTGTCACAGTGTTGTCAAGTGTGGTGGAATAAATTAAATTGTTTATCTGTCTGTTGTTGTTGTGACTTACACTTCATCAAATACATACCCTAGACATTTAACGTAGTCATCACAATATTCCAGAATAATTCTGACTGAGGTATAATGTGGTAGCAAGTAAGGTTATCTGCAAAACACTACACCTATTAGATACAGATACCTTCACAGCTGATCTCAGTCAGTACACTAAGTCCCCTATAAATATTTATAACATCCCACTTTACCACAACACCCATTATGCAAAAACTTGTTGCACAATGGAGAAACTTCCCAAAATGTAAATTATGTAACACCAATACACAGGAGACAGAAGATCATTTGTTTTTTTCACTGTATTACAATTACTTCTACAATATAAATTTTGAGACAGGAAATAATGTTTTACATTCCAGGCACTATTGACATGTATAAAGCTATCATGCCCAATTCCCTACTTAAGTGTACAAAACAAGTAGAACTGAAACTGTTAGCCCTGAATTTAAATATTTAGTCTGGATATGTAGGAACTACGCAGTGTTTGAAGGGAAACAGTGCAATACCTACTTATTCTCACAAGTATACCTACACAAATACAAAATAATAGAGTTTGAAGGGATGGGGGAGGGGGTGGGGGGAGTGGGAAGATAATTCAAACTTAGAACTGATTGTACATATGTAAATAAATATAGCCGTGTTCGGCTTTGAAAATACAGATTAATCATATCAATTATTGTATTTTGTGGATATTCAGGAGAAAGCAATTTCAATTGCCCTCCTGTTTCAGAAAACGTATTTAATCTTAAAATTAAAATGGAAAGTTGTATAGTTTAACAAGATTATGTCTTTTGACCAATGCTAAAAAAAAAATTAATTAAATACTTCTTCAATTAAAAAAAGAAAGCATTTGACTTAACTTTAGTAGTCCAACTCTAGGCTTGATACTAGTTGACGCTGGGCTATGCACACATTGAAAAAACATGCAAGAGCATGTGAATACTTGATGTAAGACTTCCTAAATGGGGTCCAGCTACAGCCATGGCTCTGATCTTCTTAAGGAGCGCTAAGGAACATACTGCTGATTGTTATATAATGAACATTCTGTTTCCTATATATAAAGGAATTTATGTGTGCATATTAAAAAAAAGGTAACTCCCAAGAGGTACATTGTGCCATCATCATTAAATTCCTTGACCACAAATCTCTTGTGAATGCCATTATTAAGATCAACATTTCTCTCCCCTGTTACGCTCGTATTCGCAGTAAACCCGCCAACACGTCATCATCATTAATACCTTGCCACTCCACGTGGAGTACAGGTTGTCAGTAACAACGTGACACACTGTTATGGGTTATTTTTGTAGAGTATATACTTAAACTTTACGAGAGGTCCACATCATAACGAAGGTTTTATTTGAACTGATAAACTACGGCATTTCCATATGCCGGTCTCCATTTTTAACACAACTGGTACAATACCTTTTTAAATCTTCCACAGCAAAGACATCTTCATTGCCAGTTAGGACATGACGAAACGTTTAATACGTGTAAAACACACTCCAATTGAACAGCATCAATAATCAGATAAGAACATGGCATGGCATAGCCAGTCTTAAAAATCCGTCGTTAATCCGTCCCCTAGGAACACGATGTCGGCGACATGTAGCTGCACACTTTATTCAATATTTCTCTCTCATTCTACATCAGGCAGCGTTCGATTATTAAAATATAAATTCATCCAGACTAGACTCCCTGAATCTTAAGGATCATCTATCTGTAAAACACTTTGATAACTCTATGGTAAGAGTACATATCCATGAGCTGTTAGAAAGTACGTCCGTTCCCTAACATGGAACACACAGGAATGGCCTCGAAGCATGGTTCACTTCTGCTACGAAAAGCCGGCAGATCGTCTGCCAATAAATGTCCAAAAGACAATGACGTGCTTCCGGCAGTCTCCAAAGAAACGCATATCAACAACGCAAGCCCTGTTGATATCGTAGACAGTGTTATGATTGTAATCATAACACACACCTTCCTAGCCTGTCCTGTGCCATCATGTCAAGTTCTTGTTTAGTCTTCTTTATCCCTTCATGTCTGTCGCCATATTTTTTTTTCAGGATGTGTTTCTTTCTCCTTCTGTTTCTCTGTCCCTGAGAAGTCTGGAATAGGCACTTTCTTGTTATACTATAACCTTATTTTCTTAAAGTGAGTCCTATCCAACACCACCTCCTGTTCCACTGCTACTTGTCTGGTACTTTTCATCATTCCTACATTAGTGATCGTGTCATATCATTTCAATTCTTCTGTTTTTTGCAAGCATCCTTTCATGAAAGTCTTCATTTTTCTGGTTGTCGTATTTGTTGCTGTACATGTTTCAGAGACAGACAGTACATTTCAGCTGATTATTTTTTTTTAAACTGGACTACATTTATTTTGATGTCTATATATTTACTTATGATAGGTCATCTTGCCTTTTACTTTCTTATTTCTGTAACTTTGTCTACTGCTCCAGCTGTGCCTACACTGTTACGAAGATATTTGTATGATTCCACATCTTCATAGATATAATGCATGGCGTAAACGTAACGCCGCCTCCACAATGACAATATACCTTGTTTGAATGTTTAAGGTCATTCATCAATGTTAGATTTGTACGATCAACTGTCATGTCTATATTATTCTTCTTCTTCGCACACTCTCAGACATCTACTTGAATGTTTTCAGAGAAAGAAGTAGTCAGTTTTAGGCTATTTGAATCTCCGCACGGCTTTTGAACAAATGGTACTGGTGTCGGCCATATGCGCTTTCTCTGTTCCGCATATGTTGGGAAACTTTTAAGCACATGTTCAGCAGTCATTTAATCAGTGCCACAGTTACACTGATCGGTAGTTCCATCTTTAGCTTGTTGAATAGATGGTATCTCAATCTGTTGTTCCCAGTGCAGAGTCTGAAGATTACCACTTGTTCTTTTCTGTTTAGCAGGTAGAATGCATCATGTTGTGTGTGACCAGGATGATCTACATGTCTACATAAAGCAAAAGAAAAGAAACACCCACACAGACGAGTGTCTTACATGTAAATAATAAATGGAGTTGCAGTAACAATGGTAGATAAGGCTATATATATATATATATATATATATATATATAATATATATATATATATATATATATATATATATATATATATATATATATATATATATATATATATATATATATATATATATATATATATATATATGAATACTGTTGTTGTCTCCCATCATCAGCCTCAGCCACAAACAGGAGACAACGATATTTATATATACAGCTAATTCAGTGTAAGCTCCAGCAATTTCAAAGAGTAAGCAAACAAGCATGGTCAAAAATGAGCGAGAGGAGAAATATATGTCTCCCAGTGAACCCACGAGCTCTCCTAAACCATCGTACATCTATCCATTATATGACAATAATTACATAATAATAAAAATAGACATATGTAGCCATAAAACCAGAAATTAAAGTCTATATACCACCAATACTCTCCTTAATGATGATTAATTACGACCACACGACCGTTCCGCATCAATATTCATTCTAGCATATTCAAGCATGTCGTGTGTGACGACTCATTTTACTGGCAATCTCATTATCTGTAACGAATAGCTACCGAAACATATTGAATGACTCGTACAGGCAGCCTGTGCTGTCTACATGTTCCCTAAGGAACAGCTAGAGAAGTGCTTATGTCTCAAAGTGCTATACGCACAAGCAGGGGCATCATGCTCACAAGAAATCTCAGTTACTAAAACTAAATACTTCACTCTCAAAGGAAATTTTAAACGAAAAGTACGAGTACAATCAATCCTCTCTATTCGCGTGTTCAGTATTCGCTCATTCGCGCGAGATAATGTGTAACCCATTTTTGCCATTTTCGGGCACCTCGCGAGTATTCACTGCCACGAGCAGTTAACAAAACATTTCGGGACGCCTACCGCGCAGCGTTGCAGATGGAGACCCAGCAAGGAGAGGCTACGTCCTTGTTCTCGCGGCTTTCGTTGTATTTACACGTTGTCTTTGTCGAGCATCTTTTCATCCATGTTTTTGCAGTTTACGCTGCTTTTGATTATTTGTGTAATGAATAATGGCATCCAAACGCAGTGCAAGTTTCATTCGAGTGTGTCTAAGCGCAAGAAGGCCATGATGAACCTCAGTGATAAAGTACGTGTGTTAGATAAACTTCGTTCTGGGATGTGCTTTCTTTACATGTTTTGAATGTTAATAAAATGTCCTTTATTCTTTAATTTTGAACGTTCTGTGTAAATGTTTTCAATGTTTGTTTCAAGGGATTTCAACAGCCATTTTGATAAATTAAACCGGAGACAGAACGTTGTGGAGAGACATGATCTTTTACGCCACTATGCACGGTGCTTGAAGAAGAAAGAAGAAGAACAAATATTTATAGCTAATAGATAACTAATCCTCCTAGCCAATAATTAATATTAAAAACAATTTACTAGTACTAAAAGTAAACTACAGATAAAGTAAAATTAAAGGGAGATGCTATTGATCTGGAATATGGCTTTTAAATACGATTATAGGTAAGCTGGTTCACTCGGAACGCAAGCAAACCTTCTCTTTTTAAATTATTTTTTTTTTGGTTTTTAATTCTCAAAAGCAAATTTGTTTACAATATACAGTACATCAAAAAATAGTTTACATCATGGACATTACTATTCTGTTAAAATAAGTATAAAGAAATGTAACAGCAAATACAAGGACAAAGAAACATGCGTTCCTTCAAACCCAAGCACACATACATATATATACATAAGTGTAAACAATAACACATGAGCTATTTATACTTTCTTTTTTTTACTATTAATAAATCTAATGTCGCGATATCTGTTACTATCTGATTACCATGTTAATGGTGCTTGTTTGTCGCAGAGAGATTTATGATTAATAAATTTCTATATCTTTTCTTCATTCAACCCGTGTCTTCTATTTTATATCGCACTTTTATCCTATTTTCGCATTCGTTTGACTGTTGAAATATAACTCTCCCATTCATACCTTTGCCTTTTCTTTCTTATTTAGCAACGCATTTTTATTGCTGTTAAGCTAAGTTCGTGAGTAGACCGAATAGTGTGAAATTCGTTCTCGACAGACATATGATGGCAGACAATCGTCTAACATTTTCATCTGACACGAAGCTTCTACGGTTAAGTTTCTCGGTGATGGGTGTGAGAGGCGCCAACATGCATCGTTTGGGAATGACCAGAGGTAGCGGCAGGTGTTAGAACGAACACTGGCAGTTTTATTGCCGGCGCCTGAGTTAATGTGAAGTGTTAAGACGGGACGCTATTTCGGTTTTTCGAGAATAGCGTGCATCCTTTGTCTGTTTCAGATATTATACAAGTAGTCTTAGACTTCATTCATTCAGTCCTTCTAAGTTGCAGTAGACGGATCGCATCGTGCTAGAGAATAAGCTTGTATAGCGAAGTTCTTAGTTTTCTCGACAATTTTGCCGAGCTTCTAGAATACCGATATAAGGGAATAATTCTAGTTTCGTGGTGATCGCCTGTAGTTCTGTTTGGAGGTAATATTATATATCTAGTAATGTTGAGTGATTTAAGTGGTAAATCGCCTATTTTATTGCACTAGTTAATTTCTGTGTAAAGAGATTAAATTATAAGTCTGTAATATTCTCTAGTTACTGCGTTACAGTGGAGAGCAAATAAATTATTATTTCTAGCTTGAACTCATGCAGCTGTAATAAATTTAATTAAATTGCTAGTAACCAGTCCGAGTATATTTTAAACTAACTTATAACTGCACTGATTCATTATTGAGTATTGACGAAATACGGTTGTATTTCTAATTCATGATGATTGATTTTTTTTTAAAATATATATTATATTTTACGCGAGGATAGGATGTGTGTATAATATTGTGGTTAAGTATTTTGTACTTTTCTTTTTCTTATACAGTTTGGGTCAGCCCAACCTCTATTAGCGGTTTTGGTACAGTATATGAGAAAAACATAGAAGAAACATTTTATAATTTAAATAAGTGAGTTTCCAAGTTACCACCTGTCTGACGTGGTGTTTGCATCCAGAAAGAGACAGAGTACTCATCTCACTAACTTCAATACTAAATGAAATTAAAAAAGCCTATTGAGCCAGATTATAACTCTTCACAACATTTCTCATTGAAATATTCAGCCCTGTGGCGAGAGAAATTACCAACAATAACAGTCCGACATTTTTTGACAAATTGTGGTGTGACCAAGATTTTTATAGTGAGAGAAGTTACAACTGGTAATTTTTTCCTAAGTAAAGGAAACCTCGTGATTCTGACACTGTGAGCCCGCTTAAAACTAATTCTTACCTGAACTGATTCAAGTGACACAAACCTTGGTCTGAAAAAAATATTCGCATGAAGAGGACGCTCGCCGGAACATTGGATGAAACCAAAATCTGCAGAGCTGGGATCCGCTTCATCAAGAGAAAGACAGATTAAAGTGTGTGGGTGTCCTAAAGTTTGCCCCAGACGGCGAACCACAGCACGATTATAGGTAAGAAAGTATATCAGGGGCCCCTGCTGAAAGAACAGAGTAAAAGCAGAACGAGTGATTCTTGTTTTGAATTTTTTATATTCAGGCACCCATTTTTTTGTAATTTCATTTATGCAAAGATTGTTGCAAATGACATTTTCCTCTTAGGATAGATCAGGGTATTAATTCTGTTCTTAAACTATAGAGGAGAAATCATAGAACATAGCGTATATATCTGTGACTCTTTGGGGCTATCACTTTTCTTCTAACGGGATCGTGGGCTCTACATAGAGGGAAAGGATTACACCTATGGGTCTATTGTTTTTTTAGTAATTCATTAATCTATGTGTAATTATATGTGCTTGATAAGCAACCTTATTTGTTGTGGGGAAAATGTTCCTTATGTTAATAAAATTTACATAAACTTTATTCAAGCGTGTCGGTCAGCTCGTTCCAACATATCTATATTCCAATGTTATAGTTTTTTCCACGTCTGTGCGTCTAACTGTCGTCACTTATGTGGGTGTGTATGTGAGTGGAGATATACATTAATATACGAGGGGCGTTCAGAAAGTAATGCACCACATCGTTTTTCTCAGCTAATAATGAAGATAGAAGCATGAAATTTTGCACACTTCAAATATGGCATATGCCAATTGTGTACTCCAAATTGCACCCCAACCGGTCAAACAATACGGCTGCCCTAAACCGTTGAAATGGAGCGTGTTAGCAACTTGCGTTATAAGCAGCGAATTGTGATAGAATTGCTCGTTGCAGAGAAGAAAACTGTTGTGAATATTCACAAGCGTCTATGTGATGTGTATGGAAGTTTTGCAGTCGACAGGAGTACAGTCAGTCACTGGGTTCAGAGAATTAAAGAATCAGGAAGTGGAGATACGGAGCTGCTTGATCGGTCGCGCTATGGACAGGACGTCACAGCCACCAACGCAGAAATGTTGAAATGCGTTGAGGGCATTATTCTTACTGATAGGCGAATCACTACTCAACAATTGGCCTTACAGCTGTCAGTCAGCATTGGTAGTGCAAATGCAGTTATAAAAACTCCCGGAATTTCTAAGGTTTGCACAAGATGGGTTCCTCAAAGTCTCACAAATGACCACTGATTGCAAACGAAAGCAATTTCTTCTGAATTGTTGGAGTGTTTCAATGCTGATGGAGAGAACGTTTTGGCTAAGATCATTACACGGTAACGAAACCTGGGCACATCATTTTGAACCTGAGACAAAAAGACAGTCAATGGAGTGGCATCATCCGCAATCACCACGAAGAAAGAAATTCAAGACAATTCCTTCAGCTGGAAAGGTCATGATCACTGTCTTTTGGGACATTGAAGGTGTAATTCTTGTGGACGTTATGCCAAGAGGAGAAACAATCAATTCGCAAGCTTACATTAAGACATTGAAAAAACTTAATCAACGTTTTCGTAGAGTTCGGCCGCACAAGAATCCAGCAGACCTGCCGTCCTTCACGACAATGCGCGACCTCACACAAGTCTGGCATCAAGGGAAGCAATCACCAAATTGGGTTGGACTGTACTACCCCATCCACCCTATAGTCCCGATTTGGCACCCTCTGATTTTCATCTATTTGGTCCACTTAAAAATGCACTCCGTGGGACAAGGTTTGAAGATGATGAAGGAGTGATTCATGCAGCGAAGAAATGGCTACATGATCATGACAAAATCTGGTACGGGCTAGAAATACATGCACTTGTTTCGCGCTGGCATAAAGCCGTACAAGTTGATGGGGATTATGTTGAATAATACCGATGTTTAGATGACATATCCATGTATATTGTGTATAAATTTCATGCTTTTTGAATAAACAGCTCCTGAGAAAAACGATGTGGTGCATTACTTTCTGAACGCCCCTCGAATATAATTTTTTAGACTGTCTGACTCCTCTAGATCTGTTGTAGAAATAAGGCTGAAAGAGAGAAGATTCTCGATTTCAGGGACATACTCTATTAATTTCTCCATCTCACTCGTGAAAATCTATTTCTATTATTATCTCTCACTGTTGCTATTGCTTATTCTAATCTATTCAGAAGGGACCAACCCAAGTCTTAATTCCCCTATCAAAACTCTACGACATTGTTTTATCTGAAAAAATTCATATTTTACTCGCAATTTTTGCATAATTCTTTCCCTTCAACATATAAACATACCTTAGTAGACTCCCCTGAAAAATACACATTAGCACATCTATCTATCTATCTATCTATCTATCTATCTATCTATCTATCTATCTATCTATCTATCTATCTATCAATCTATCTATCTATCTATCTATCTATCTATCTATCTATCTATCTATCTATCTATCTATCTATCTATCTATCTATCTATCTATCTATCTGTCTGTCTGTCTGTCTGTCTGTCTGTCTGTCTGTCTCTCTATCTGTCTATCTATCTATCTATCTATCTATCTATCTATCTATCTATCTATCTATCTATCTATCTATCTATCTATCTATCTATCTATCTATCTATCTATCTATCTATCTATCTATCTATCTATCTATCTATCTATCTATCTATCTATCTATCTATCCATCTATCTATCTATCTATCTATCTATCTATCTATCTATCTATCTATCTATCTATCTATCTATGTACGCCGCTCTTGTGTAATGGTTACCACATTGCGCTGGCGATCAGGTGTTCAACGTTCAAGCCCGGGCGTGGGCATATGAAGGATTGTCATCGACAGGGATTTTGACTGAATAACCTGAACGGCTCCTCTGTGGATGGGAAGGAACGAAGCTCCTGACAGGGTTGGAAGGAAAGTCCACAGGCTCCTCAGCCTCGCAATGGCATGTCATTGGGCAGAAGGGCTGAAAGCCCAAGTGCCTGTGGTTAAGAAAAAAAATATATCTATCTATCTATAAATCTATCTCTCGTCACGCTCGAACTGAGCAGACCTATGTGTTTTGCTTGAGAAGTCACCCTCAAATCACGATAGCAATTTTCTCAACAACATAATCACAGGAGATGAGACATGGTGTTTTTTGTACGATCCTCAGAGAAAATGTCAATTTGACATTTGTACGTTGTTCAATCAAGGACATTTTCAACTCCGACGATGCTACGTGCACACTACACAAACAAACTTCTGTTCGAGAGTACATGAGAAGGTTACATCAGCCATGTCGGTTCCTCAAGGTCACTACCAACTTAGACAACTATAATCTCCATGACATTATCACTCATTCAAACATGAGTCGACTATTCCGGGAACTTGTTGAAGCTACCTCATATATGTAGAGAAATATTTGTAGAGATATATATATAGAATTGTCAAAATAGTCCGTGCTATTCTATAAAATACAAAACATAGTGTTACGTATTTCATTAATTGTAGTATTTAATATGTATTTGGATTTTTCCTTGTGTATATACGAAATTAATGTTGAAATAAGGCATTAGATCTCCCTTTTAAAGTAGTAAATATAATTGCTCCAGAGTAACTCAATCCTAACATGTTGCCAATAATACTACTTTCACAAGATAATGCTCCGTCAGATCCGAAAAGTGCTCGTATTAATCTCTGGAACCTTCTGTATTTCAAACGTGGCAGACACAGTAGGAGTCTCCGGCAATCCTTTTTCAGTTCATCCCTGTTCTACATACGTTCTTATTGCGAGAGAACCTCTGGAAGTCAAACATTGTATCACTGGATGGACAAATTATTATATCTGTCGAGTTCTAGCTTTCAATGTTATTTAAAGAGACGAAGCTGAAATGTAAAATGGCCACATATCAATATCATATAGTCTACCAAATATGTTTCTTCACAGCAGCACAGTATTAAGTAATAGAAGACAGGTCAAATAGATAAAGAAATAAATCGACAAAAACGATTAATGGACATGTCTACTTGTGACGGAATTAAACAGACTAACACTCAAAATATAAAAGTTGCGACTAAAAGGCACGCGTTCATCGTCTGTGGTGATCAAGAGTTATGGGACATGTCAAGTCATGTCATGTGTAATATTTGTTACATCAGTCACGTGGTTCATTATTAAGAAAGATATAAGACAATTTATTTACTTTTTTTTTCAAATTTTCAATTTTCATCTTGATATCCATGTTTATTACTTCTATCCTCATATCTTTTAAGCATATTTTTTCTTGTCTAACACAAATAAAATTGTTTTCCTGTTGTATCAACACAAATGCTGACATGCAGGTTCTGTAAGAGTATTAACATACGTACACAATCATGCACACATCAGTTTTAAATAAATGGTAGAAAGCCTGAACAGAAGAATTCTGCAAGCAGCCACTGAGTCTATTAGGACAGAGAGGCAAGACAGAATTACAAACCGTGTTGAACAAAAGAACTAAAAAAGCTTGGTGATGAACTACACAACAGAGAGAGATGAAACAACTGAAGAGAATCACAAACACTGGTCACATGCGAAATCAAATTTCTTGACGCTTAGCCACAGTTTAGTAAGGGAAAGTAACATTTTCTTTCGTCTTGCAAGGGACACAACATAAGTTAAAAAATTAATACAATATAACACAAAATTTTACTTTAAACTCTAAACTTTTCCAGTTAACTTAATCAAAAAAATAAAACAAGTGTTTATTTTTTTGAAATTATATGCTGCTTAAATTTTGTGACATTAATTTTTAAAATTTTATTTTAATTTTATACCTTTTAAAACATTTTCACCCATTACAACTTCTTAAAGTAGTGAATACTTACATGGTCTATCACTCTCAATTCTAGTCCAGTCAACATGAGAAGTGGTGATTTAATCTATCGCTTCTCGGGGAGTCCTCTTCTGCCAAGAAGCGCCAGTTCCACATTTCATCAACCTACAGATCGCAGAACAACAACACAAGGTCCACGTCACCATTCCAGGTCGGAGGATGGTATGTCCTCACTGTGGGGAAGATACCCATTGGGCAAATAAGTGCCCAAGGAAACCAGGACGACCAAGACCACTAGCAGCACCAACCGCAACTGGAAACACCTCGTGGCCACAGCTGCCACGAAAGGAAACGGCAGTGCGAAAACAAGACAGAGAGAGTCGCAGGCAAGAGACCCACCACCGGCGGACTTCGAGCTTGTCAGAAACAACAAAAGGGACAAAAAAAGACAAAGACGACACTCGGCACCAGACAGCTCCGACACAGATGAAACAGAACAGAAACCAGAACTGGCATCCACTAGGAAAGCAGCACCACCACCAACCCAGACTGTTGAGACGAAGTACATTATCAGCAGCAACATCACTACAACAGCAGAGCGGACAAGCCCACCCGAATTAGACTTACGAAGCAAGCTCATCATCGATCTCACAAGAAACCCAGCAGATGAAGATGACAGCCTACACAAGTAATTTTTCATTTAACACCTGGAACACCATGAAGAGGATGTCTTTTTGTACATTGCCTACAGTGATGAGAGTGTTTATGGCGCTTAGAACCACAAAGTACTTTTGCAGTCAAGTGAAAGAAGTATCTGTGGGTGTTAACCATCCTCATTGAGATTTCACTTTCAATCCTCCTGGCTTACATTTTTAAACAGCATGTTGAACATGATGTAACATGAACAATATGTTTTTTATGTGTGAAGCCTTTGTCAAGTTGCTAACATCAAGAGCGTACTTTGTCGGATTGATGTGTTCATATTTTGTAAATAGTACATTTGACATGCTAATTTTATGACTGTCAGGAATGTGCTCTTGATATGCCAGATTCTACCCACAGAGAATGTACTCTTTTACAACCTGTTAAAGTAATTCATATCACATACTCATATTATTACTAGTGCCATTTTCTGGAATGGGATTCCTTTTTCAAGAAAAAGGAAAAAAAAAATCTGTTCTTTCATCTGATGATTTTAGGTTACAATACTTATTACTTTTACTCTCCCATTTCTTAAGATATGTATCTTCTAAAGGGTGTGAATGAAAGTTTGAGAGTGCACGAAAGTTTTTGTTTTGTTTTGGTTTTTTTTTCTCTATATGAAATTTCAAAATGTACTTTCTATAAATGTAACATGTATTTGTAAACTGAAATTGAGAAGCAAAATAAACTTCACAAAAAAAAAAAAAAAAAATCTATTCTTATAAAAAAAAAAAAAAAAAATTTCTCGGCCTTTTGGCTAAGATCAAAGTGTCATAGCCAGGTCCGGGATCACACACAATTAACCCCTTAAACTCAATAAAGTCATTAGACCTCACTTTGAGCCCCAGAAGGGGTAATTAAAACAAAAAAAAAACAAAAAAAAACGTTAAAAAAACCATGGGAATGATCTTCAGTAGAGGACGTGTAATTAAAAATAATATAATTGACATAAGCATTAATGAGCAAACAGTAGGCACAGCAAAATCAACTAGATTTCTTGGTATGGTACTAGACCAGCAACTAAACTGGAACAAACACATAGACCTAATTGTGCAAAGCAGTAGGGGACTTATTAACATGCTAAGATATATGAAAGGATGTGGTTGGGGAGCCTGCAATAAAACAAAGTTAACCTTCTATAAATCATTTATTAGGGGCAAACTTGACTATGCCAGTGTTGTCTATGCATCAGCCGCTCCGAGCAATAAGAAAAAAAGTAGACACAGTCCAAAACCAGGCACTGTCAATAATAGCAGGTGCCTCAAAGGGAACATCAGCAGAGGCATTAGAAGTAGCGCTGGGCATTGTACCCCTGGAGCTAAGGAGAAAAGAACTTAGATTCAGCTACTGGGCAAGAGTAGAAAAAGATCCAACTCACCCAGCACACAACACCTTTGATAGGGGTAACCAGTACATAAGCCGCATTCCATTAAACCATAATAGATACCCGTTAGGGTGGAAAACAATGGATGAAGTGGATCAACACCCAAACCTATTTAATGTGATACACAGTAGTGCTCAGTATAAAGCAAAGATCCCACCATGGGAATTAAAAGTGCCAGAAACTGACTCCCACTTATCGAAGATCATAAGCAAACCTAACGACATAATCTCAGCAAAAAGGAAAGCTCTAGAGTACATAGAACGGTATATAAATAATAGTCTAACTATGTATACAGATGGGTCAAAAGATGAAGAAGGACAATTAGGAGCAGGAATAGCAATACCAAATTTTAAAATGTATAAAAGATACAAAGTAACAGATAATACATCCATCTTTACAGCAGAATTAGTGGCAATCATAAAAGCTTTAGAAATAGTTCCAGACAACCCACCAAATAAAGTAACCATTCTCACTGATTCCCTTTCATCAGTATTAGCTATCAGAAACAGAAATCAATGTAGCAGGACAGATATTATAGAGGAAATACAACAGGTTAATACATATCTGCACACCATAGGATGCAGTGCAACACTAACATGGATACCATCACATGTAGGGATAGCAGAATATGAGCTTGCAGACAAAGAAGCCAAAGGGGGAAGAACTAGCTATAACAAAATTGAAGTAGGCTTAGGGAAGTTTGAAATTAAGAGCTTAATTGCTCAAGCAATAACTAAAGAGTGGATAACAGCATGGGACCAAAGTAAAAAAGCAAGACACTCATATAAAATCATAAAACAACCAAGCAAAAAATGTCAAATACAAGATGAAATAAAAATACCAATTAATAAAAAGTTGCTGAGGCTCAAGCTTGGAACTGGATATTTCATGATTGAGGAACCCACATGTGAAAAGTGTCAAGAACCAAACACAATTAGACACTTTCTGGTGGACTGCAAAAAATATGACCAACAGAGGCAAAACATTAAGACATACTGTAGTAACCACAAGGTAGAAATGAGTGTAGAAAATCTCTTAGGCACAAAGACCCCTTCAGAAATGCAAAAGTTAATAAAACACTATATTACAAAAACTAAAGCTAACATATAACAAATAAATAAGGATCCGAGCCAGTAGTCCACACTGGTGAAAGACTCCCGGCAGCTACATACAAATTAACCAAATAAACCGTCCTGTGAAAGTTCAAAACATACCAGCTTAGAAAATATCATATTTTGGATAAAAAAGCCATCTTGAAATATAACTGCAAAATGAAAAATACCTACTAGAGATAATATAGTATAAAATAAATACAAACAAAAACATATTACAATAAAGAAAACACGTCCTGATATAACCAACAGATCGATGTACATGATAGATGGTTGAAAGGGGCGTGCTACAAATAAAAGTAGCAAACACATTCACACACAAAAAAAATTCCAATACTCAAATAAAATAAAAGAGATTTAGTAGATTTGTGCATCAAAATGTATCGTCAGAGCTGAAACGTGCTCTTCATCAAAGCATGAACTTACTGTTTGAGAAAAGATACATTCCAGACAAATATGTTTACGACATGCGCTATTATTTATACGCACGGACATAAATATTACAAAGGAGGAGGAACATTCGTTATAAATAAACACAACTTTAAATAAGTTTATTTTTGGGATGCCTTAATGGAAGGATCAGTTGCTTTTCGCTTTGGAACATATACATCAAAACAAATGCTCATTTGCCCAGGACTACCGCAGGGTCTCCACTATCACCAGTCCTGTTTAACACCTACACAGCAAAAGTAGCAACCTTAAAACTAACAGGACTGGGACGAACAGCAACTTTCGCTCAAGCAGACAGGACATGGTCGAAGGCGTTCAAGAGACACTACAGGCGGTTTCTAAATGGTGTGAGGAAAGAGGATCAAAGGTCAATCTCAACAAGGCCTGTGCGATTTGGTCTCTTTGATCAACTCCATAGTGAAAGCAGAACTTTCAGACATCACTTTCAATGGGCAGAACATTGAAAGGCAAGACAAGCTGAAGTATCTGGGAGTAACGTTTGATCGTGGGCTATCGTTCAAGTATCATGTCGAACTGATCATACAGAAGTGCAAGCGAGGATTGGCAACCTTAAAAACAATGGCTGCTGCGCGCTCGTGATTTCAGTAATCCAGTACGGGCTGGGAATACTCACGCTGTCAGCATCACAATGTGAACGACTGGAGCGCATTCAAAATGAAGGGATGCAACTATATAGTTTTGGGCTGTACGCGTGATACCCCAACTGTGACAATGAGATACATGCTCAGACTGCTGTCGATTAGATCCAGACATGCGATGGCCCTGGCAAAAACATATATGCGGGTAACCACCGACAAAAGCCCCCCCCCTCCCCCATGAGAGGGGGGATGTCGTGGTTGGCACAGGCAGAAGCGACGGTTGGTCATGTGACCAGGGTTGAAAATATATTCAAGGGGAAGAGTGGAGTAAGTTACGGGAGTACTGGGTAAACTACCAGCAGGTCATCATTAGCCTTGGCAGAGAGTGAAGAGCTTACGGCAATGGAAAAGCAGAGCTGGAGTTTAATCAGCTGATATTAATCATGCCTGGGATGATGACTCTAATGTGTTCACTGATGAATCTGTAATGCCAGGTGAGAAATCATAATTGGACTTTTCTGCGAGAATAAAGGGCAGGGTTGTTGATGAACAGAGTGAAGCCTACATGACAACAACCTGCAGCATGAGAATGGAGGTAGAGGCAGTTACCGTAGCACTGAGGTGGCTGTCTGAAACTCCATCAACCAGGGCAGTTATATTGTCAGACTCTCAAGCCATGCTTCGGAAAGTTCAGAAGGAATAGCTGCGGCAGGAATGGAAAACATCAATAAAATCCTCAATTCTTCAGGAACTGGTGTGGATCTACTGTTCTGGACATGCAGGGGTCTCAATGTAGCAATGAGAGAGCTGAGAGACTAGCCTCTGGCAATGAGAGAGCTGAGAGACTATAGCCTCTTGCAATGAGAGAGCTGAGAGAATATAGCCTCTTGCAATGAGAGAGCTGAGAGACTATAGCCTCTTGCAATGAGAGAGCTGAGAGACTAGCCTCGAGAGCACATATTGTCACAGACGAACTCAGCTGGCCCTGAATCGTTGTAGCACGACCCTTTGTAGCGACCCCTTCGTTAGCACCAGAGCCCCCGAATAATTTTGGTAACTCTTCATCAAACGGGAATTTATTTTCACCTGGACTCATTGCTACGAAACCGTTCCACGCAGACGGCCAACACGTTGGCTGATTAATATGTGGACAGTTTATCTACCAATCATTCTAGTCATCGCATTGATTTAAGGAAAGATTAAATCACGCCCACGGACATCGCCTGAGCAATGATATGAAGTTATTTTCATTAACGTTGGCAGTGGGGGCGTTGCCTATTTCAAACAGAGAGAGCGGAACAGGATCAAACAGACACGGAAGGGGTTCCAGGAACGTTGAGCGGGAGAGATCAAAGCAGTAGTGGTCCCTGAAACGAACGGGAAGTTTCTTGCCGGCATTTTCCGCACCTCCATGTTAAGCGCTAAACCGACTGCAGACGGAGCGAACGGGGGAAGATGTCGGATGCAACGAACGGGGAAACGGAAAACCAGGGGACGGCATCTCTCTTTAGTCTGTCGGTCAGATCCCCGAAAGTCTCCTAAGATCAAAAAAAGGGTCAACTTTCTCATGCACCCCCTCATCTTTAATTCCATTTTAAATATATACAGACCACTAGATAGACAGGCATCATTCAGTGCCAGAGATTTTTAAGATTCACTAGCTATTAGTAGAAAGTTGCTAGATTCCCATCTGAAATTGGTGGCTACAAATTGGAGTGTTTCTTTTTATGTGCACGGTATAATATATTTGTTAAAGTGATCAGTGGTCTAGTGCTTTCATTTTATTTCACTGGATTTTGTGTTTATTTAATCTATTTAATTAAACTCATCCCAAAAGTTCCAGTGGTAAATTTAATGATATATCTATTATAACATTTCCAAAAATAATAGATGTTTAAATGTTAAAGTAACTTTTAAAGTCGCGAAGGAATTTATAATTAATAAATTTAGTTAAGTCCTATATATAAAGATGTGTATTTTAACCATTAGACTCGTGACGTGGTTTCTTAAATACATAATTAAATAGGCGAGTGTATATATATATAGCCTTAACGGTAAATTTATCGCGCGTTAAGAATATTATTTGATTTTTGAAGTATGATTATGATTGTCATGGGTTTTATATCTTTTTCTCTAGAATGATCACCTTTGCGATCCCAGCATCATTAATAAATCATACAGAGAGTTTCCATACTCGGTTCTTAAACTTCCAGACAATTTGATGAGACATTTGTTTAAATTTAATCTTGTGGCGGTCCGGTGTGGCCTAGCTGTCATAACTGCATGAAAGAAAGCCTACCCAAGAACATTTAAAATATTATCATCAAATTTAAATTTCAATCTGTGAGATAAACTGGAAGATGAACAGTGCCAGTAGCAATAATTTATGTACGGCTCTAAATGTGAGAGGATACCGATTTACCTGACTGTGACCGAGCCTAGTTTTTCCTCACTGGATTAAATTTTTTACCGGTCAGTGGCTATCATCACGCACTGAAGGATTATACCATCACCTCATTTTTCACCCCTATGTCGAACTGCGTCAGTGCCATCCCATAGACTCGTTTCTTTATAATAAAAACACAAGAACTCTTAGAACTTCAAGTCCGGCGATAAGCGGGAATATTTGCTGTCAGTGAAACCTCGCATTATCTGGGGCGGGACATAGAAGGACTAGACAGTTTTCACATGTAAAGAGTTTAATTACTGTGTATATCATGCTATGGATTGTCTGATGCTGCAATCGGTAAGTGTGTGGTGTATATGAGTGTAGATCCTCACAGAGTGTATGAATGACAGGAGATTTATTTTTGCAAAACCCTTTGTTAACTTGCCTACTGGGTAATACGTTTTTCTGTATACCCGGCATTGTTCCTTTAAGTGGGATAATTTGTTAACTCTGTTTCATCCCCCCCCCCATTTTTTTTCTTTGCTTAGAAAAGGGAAGACACAATTGGGATAACAGTATTTTTGTCTACCACCATAACTAATATTGTAACACATCTTTTCAGAGAAATTAACTTCATTGTTAGGTTACATTACCTATGTTCCTGATAACTATCTATCTTGGGACTGGGTTTACCTTTGTCTAATAAGCGGGAAGGGCTTAGTCGATACCAATCTTCTTTACCCCATCCTCACCTTGTTAATTGTATTTTCTGTACTTATGATAAATTTTATGTAACCTGTTGGATGTTGTGATTGAGTTTAATGCTAATAAACAGCATAAACATACATAGTACTGTGTTGGACTACCAAGGCCCAAATCCCTCATATTTGTTTAAGATAGTTGTATCCACGTCGTCTGTGTGTCTGAAGCACCAAATCGGTGTGAGCGCAGATGTGTGTCTGGAAAACTGGCAAATAATTGTTTGACCAGGAGAGGAAGAGAAGACTGATAGAAACGATTTGTCGTAAATAAGTCTGTCTTTACTCTCATCCAGCACTCTGTGGAGCATCATATTCACTCGCTAACCTTTTCCTATCACTGAGCCTTTTATCATCATTCTACACTCTAAACCGGACTACTATTTCTAAGACTCTTTCTCTCAAAATAAATTTACGACAATATTTGGCTGGCTCGCCGGGATAAAGATATTTTGAGTCTGATCTAAGTATGGGTCTAACTAGATAGAGTGTGAGTGATCTGTCTTTGTGATTTAGGGAAATAAATAAATAACTAATTACACCCCTAGACAACGCCTTTTAGTATTTGGGTCGTCCACACAGCATACTTACAGGTTGTTTTCTTTCCACAGCAGTAGAAAGTACGGATAATCATAAATTCGGGTTGCTAAATTATCCTCTGACGGAGTAAATGAAATTTTTTTCTTTATACGATTTGCTGGGATCGCGTGACTAGTTTTACAGTCACTAAAGGTTTTTGAAGCGTTTGAGTTGAGCTAAGCTAAAGACGGATTGTTCTGATTTTTTAAAATTAAGTTAACTACGTCTCATCTCATAATTGACTTCAGGGACGGAGTTTGTTGTTAGAGAATTAAAATTTCGGGGAAAATTTTTTTTAATTTTTTTCCCTTTTAAATTGTTTTAATATAAATCTTTCTCTACTGTTGGTAATAGTAGATTTTTTTCTAGTGTAACTTACCAATTAATTGGCATAGTTGCTTGCGTTAAAAGTCTTAAGTGACAATAATAGCGGCGATAAGTTAACACACGAGGTCATTAAGTAAATTGTTTTTTACTTTCGGTTTTTCTCGTAGCGGCTTTGATTTTTTTTCTTCCTTCTTGTTCTTTCGTACTATTCTCTAGTCATACTATATCTTATTCTTTAACAATGGCAGAAAGGATAAAGATGAGATCCATCCTGAGGCTGGAAGCGAAAGAGGCAGGACTAGACACAGAAGCTGCGAATCTGTTTATCAACCAGGAACTGGAAATATATGACGCGGAGCAACAAAGAGCAGAAGCAGAGAGGAAGGAAGAGAAACAAAGGGCAGAAGCTGAGAGGAAGGAAGAAAAAGAGAGAGAAGAGAGGGCAGAAGCTAGGAAGAAAGAAGCGGACGATCGTCAATTGGAGCAGTAGAAAATTGAGGCAGAGATGGAAGCTCGCAGGGAAAGAGAGAAGGAGAGACAACGTAAGGAGAGAGACAGGGAAAGACAGCATAAACTGGCGCTTAAGGCTTTAGAGAGTCGGGGCGCCTCTACTTCAAATAACGGAGAGCCGTCTTCGCCCCAGTCAATGGATCTCTCCAGCACTCAGACTGCCCAATTAACGGCGATGTCTTTTGCTTTAGAATCTTTTCCTAGCCCTAATGAAAAAATTGACAGCTACCTAGAAAAATTCGAAAGGCTCGCGAATCTGTATGGGTTAGAGAGTTCCCGCTGGGTACTTAAGCTCTCAACGTCACTAAAAGCTAATGCTTATGACGTATACACAAAGCTGGGATCGAACCAACATGATTACGACATGCTGAAAAAGGCCTTGCTAGAACGGTTTGAGATGACCGCCCGAAAATTCCTACAAATGTTCAGGAACAGCCGAAAAGAGAGCACGGAAACATTTTCACAGTTCTCTTCATGTCTCACGGGCTATTTGACAAAATGCATCGAATTATCGGACCTACCTCTTACATATGAGGGACTCCTTGAACTTGTTCTTGTGGAGCAGATAAAGTAAACTTTGTCAAACGAAACCCGTAGATTTTTGGCGGAACAGGGCGCAGTCTGACTTGAGGACATCCTCAATAAGTCCGAACGCTATACCAATGCAATGGCCGAACTTCCCAGCACTAAACGTAAACCCACAGATGAGCCATCTCGAAAACAAAATCTAGAGCAGTTATCCTATTCTTCTAATTCCTCTCAGAATTATAACCAACGAGAAAATAATACCCAGAGACCTCCCCAGGAAAAATCGAAATTCTACAAAACCCGATAGCGCCCCAACAACAATTCTGATCAACCCACCAGGCCTACGTGGCAGCGCGGCCACCAAGGTCAAGGAAAAGGAAAGACCCCTACACCAGGAACGTCTGATCAGGGCAAACAAACCGGTCCAAACCACGTTGGATGTTTGCATACAGCCTCGAAAGGTAGAGTCAATGTCAGTGTGTCTCAACCTGATGGGGAACCGACCCTCAACTCGAGGAACTGTAATTTTGAATGGTACCTCAACTACTTGTCTCTTTGACACTGGACTAAGCTTCAGTTGTATCGTCGCTAGGCGCCTAGTCAAACCCGGTCAGGAGACAGAGGAAACCGTCAAACTTAGTGGAGTTTTTAAGAGTGATGCGCCCAGGACGCTGCCTATCGCACTGGTAGAAATACACTCTGATTTTGTTAGAGGTGTTATTAAAGCGGCCATAATGGATGATCCGATCTGCCCAGTTATCCTGGGATGTAGATATGTGTTTATTGGGAGACCAAAGGAGCCGATTGTGGCAGCGGTAACCACAAGAGGGCAAGCCAAGAAAGAGAGGGAGCCGGCGCCAAATTTTTTGCCGAATGAACTGAAGGAGGCGCAACAAAAGGACCCTACTCTGGAGCCCTGCTTTAACTCTTGCAGGCCGGAATTTTTTCATCAGTTTTGCCAGAATTATTTTTGTACCTTAAAGCAGTACCTTTATAAATTCTAAAGTTTCTGAGTTATTACACAACAAAGACACACATATTATACATCACAGTAAAGATAAATGAATGTAGAATTAGAATATGAAGGATTTTTAGTGATATTCTACATATAGTATTCAGTTATGAGTCATAATGAAAATACGGAACAAATTTCACAGAAAACAAAAGTGACGTTCCCAACGTCGTTTCGGCTTCTAGGGGTTTTGTGGATGTACGCTACCAGCGTCGTTCCGGCCTTTAAGAGTTAAAAGACTGCCCATGGCTAAGGACCCCAGACACAATGGAGACATCTTTTCTAAGGATGGCGTATTGTATCGTAGAACGGGCAACCCGGACACGGGGAATAACCAGCTCCTAGTTCCGACGCAGTACAGAAGCCAGATCTTAGAAATGGGGCACTCTCTTCCATTTAGCGGACATATGGGACAAAACGCCACTATTCAGCGAATAAAAAAACACTATTGGTGGCCAGGAATGAACTCTGACATTACCAGGTATGTGAAATCCTGCGCCCAGTGCCAACGGGTAGCACCAAAGCACTTGACACCCCCAGTACCTATGGGGCAAAATCCAATAGTGGGTACTCCATTTGAACGGGTTGCTGTCGACATCATTGGACCCCTGGAAAGCACCAAAAGAAGGAACAGGTTCATCCTGACCTTAGTCGACACTTGCACAATGTGGGCCGAAGCTGTACCGCTAACATGCATAAATTCCAAGCATGTCGGAGAAACCCTCGTGCAAATCTTTACACGGTTGGGATTCCCTCAACAAGTTTTGACAGACAATGGATCCCAATTCCGTAGCCTGTTAATGGAGGAGATCTTTAAGTTCTTGAGGGCCAAACATATCTACACCAGTCCCTACCATCCGGCCAAAATGGGCTCGTGGAACGTTTTAACGGCACCCTCACCACCATGTTACGTAAGCTGGGTCAGGAGAAACCGGAAGACTGGGACCTATATATATCGGCTGCCTTATTCGCCTACCGAGAGGTTCCTCAAGCGTCTGTGGGATTCGCGCCAGCTACACTTTTATTTGGCAGACCTATTAAGGGGCCACTAGAAGCCTTACTTCGGTCCCTGACAGACCAAAAGGCCGACGAGACAGTCGTCTCTGCAAGCAAGTATGTATCTGAGCTCAAGGAAAGGCTAAAGCTAGGTTGGGATCTAGCTACTACCAACCTTAAGAAAGCCCGCGCTAAACATGCTAAAAGATACAACAAAGCTGCAAAAGAGAGAGAACTACAACCAGGCGAGAAAATTTTGTTGCTACTTCCAACCGGAAGCAATAAACTTCGAATCGGATGGCAAGGGTGTTTACCGTCCTTAAAAAGATCTCACGTACCAATTACAAGATCTCCATCAAAGGAAAGGAGAAGGTCTTCCACGTAAATCTACTTAAGAAATATCTGGAGAGACCGGAGCCATCGTCCCAGCATCTCCTGGCTGTCGCCATAGCAACGGAAGACGAGGAAGGTGATGATGGTTGCATGGAGTATCCATTGCAACGCACAGAATCCTTTAAAGATGTCAAGTTCGGCGACAATATCTCACTAGAACAACAAACAGAAACCAGGGCGCTACTAAAACAGTACAGTTCAGTCTTAACGGATGTACCTGGTCGAACAAATCTCATCGAATTTGATATGAAATTAACAAACGAGACCCCTGTTCGAACCAGAGTTTACCCCATCCCTTACGCTAAAGCTGATGCACTTCGCGGAGAAATAGACAAGCTGCGTCAGGCAGGAATTATCAGTGAGTCTACATCTCCTTACAGTTCCAGTGTAGTGCTGTTGCAGAAGCCCAATAAGGAAGTTCGGCTGTGTATAGATTACCGGCTGCTAAACGCTGCTACGGAATTCCAGCCCGAACCTCTCTAAACTGTTTCTGAGTTGTTCACCAAGCTTAGCAAGGCAAAGATTTTCTCCAAGATTGACCTCAGTAAAGGTTACTATCAAATACCAGTCAAGGAGGAAATTAAACCCTTGTTAGCTTTCAGCACTAGTGAAGGACATTACACATTTAATGTGATGCCATTCAGTTTGCATAACGCACCAGGATTGTTCACCAGGATGATGAGGAAGCTTCTAGAACCTTTGCAAAGTCCCCATATCCATAATTTTATGGATGACATATTAATTGCATCGGAAACCTACGAAGAACATATTGCTACGGTTGCTATGCTCCTCAGGAGACTACAGGAAACTGGTCGCACAGCCAGACCTAGCAAATGTCTCATCGGGTTTGAACAGTTAGACTTCCTGGGGCATACTATTTCTCACGGCTGTTGTTGGCCTGTTCAGAAGAACGTGGAGAAAATAGTGGCAGCAAAAAGACCCCGAACGAAGAAAGACGTACGTTCCTTCATATCACTATGTGCATACTATCAGAAATACATCCAGAACTTCAACAGACTAACGGCACCTCTGACTGACCTCACAAAGAAAGGTTGTCCTGATAAGGTCATTTGGGATCAAAAGTGCGAACACGCGTACAGCACTTTGAAAGGACAGTTGTCTGCATACCCCATTTTGAGATTGCCTGACCTCAAGAAACCTTTCGTACTGCGAGTCGACGCGTCAGGTCAGAGCATCGGGTCAACACTGCTTCAAGCCGATGACAGTAACCCGAACATGCTATTTCCAGTTGCCTATGGCAGTCGGAAATGAAATAAAGCTGAACGGAACTACAGTGCAGTCGAAAGAGAATGCCTCGCTCTGATTGACGGTATCAGACGGCATCATGAGTTTCTCTATGGTACATCTTTTACGGTGCAAACAGACCACGCTCCGTTAGCATTTCTTGGTGCCAATAAAGAATTTAACGCAAGGATCATGCGGTGGGCCCTTCTATTGAGCGTTTATTCTTTCAAAGTGGAATACATTCCGGGAAGACAGAATGTCGGGGCGGATTTCCTGAGTAGAAACTGGACTACGGACGAAGAGGAAGAAGTTGAAGATACCAATCACCCAAAAGCTACCGATCAGGGCAGCTTCATTGTCAGAAATTAAACATGAAAATATGTTTTCATGTCTCAAAAGAGGGGACGATTGTCACAGACGAACTCAGCTGGCCCTGAATCGTTGTAGCACGACCCTTTGTAGCGACCCCTTCGTTAGCACCAGAGCCCCCGAATAATTTTGGTAACTCTTCATCAAACGGGAATTTATTTTCACCTGGACTCATTGCTACGAAACCGTTCCACGCAGACGGCCAACACGTTGGCTGATTAATATGTGGACAGTTTATCTACCGGTCATTCTGGTCATCGCATTGATTTAAGGAAAGATTAAATCACGCCCACAGACATCGCCTGAGCAATGATATGAAGTTATTTTCATTAACTTGGGCAGTGGGGGCGTTGCCTACTTCAAACAGAGAGAGCGGAACAGGATCAAACAGACACGGAAGTGGTTTCAGGAACGTTGAGCGGGAGAGATCAAAGCAGTAGTGGTCCCTGAAACGAACGGGGAAGTTTCTTGCCGGCATTTTCCGCACCTCCATGTTCAGCGCTAAACCGACCGCAGAAGGAGCGAACGGGGGAAGATGTCGGATGCAACGAACGGGGAAACGGAAAACCAGGGGACGGCATCTCTCTTTAGTCTGTCGGTCAGATCCCCGAAAGTCTCCTGAGATAAAAAAAAGTGTCAACTTTCTCATGCCTTCTCATCTTTAATTCCATTTTAAATATATACAGACCACTAGAAAGCCAGGCATCATTCAGTGCCAAAGATTTTTAAGATTCACTAGCTATTAGTAGAAAGTTGCTAGATTCCCATCTGAAATTGGTGGCTACAAATTGGAGTGTTTCTTTTTATGTGCACGGTATAATATATTTGTTAAAGTGATCAGTGGTCTAGTGCTTTCATTTTATTTCACTGGATTTTGTGTTTATTTAATCTATTTAATTAAACTCATCCCAAAAGTTCCAGTAGTAAATTTAATGATATATCTATTATAACATTTCCAAAAATAATAGATGTTTAAATGTTAAAGTAACTTTTAAAGTAGCGAAGGAATTTATAATTAATAAATTTAGTTAAGTCCTATATATAAAGATGTGTATTTTAACCATTAGACTCGTGACGTGTTTTCTTAAATTCATAATTAAATACGCGAGTGTATATATATATATATATATATATATATATATATATATATATATATATATATATATATATATATATATATATATATATATATATATATATATATATATATATATATATATATATATATATATATATATATATATATATATATATATATATATATATATATATAGCCTTAACGGTAAATTTATCGCGCGTTAAGAATATTATTTGATTTTTGAAGTATGATTATGATTGTCATGGGTTTTATATCTTTTTCTCTAGAATGATCACCTTTGCGATCCCAGCATCATTAATAAATCATACAGAGAGTTTCCATACTCGGTTCTTAAACTTCCAGACAATTTGATGAGACATTTGTTTAAATTTAATGTTGTGGCGGTCCAGTGTGGCCTAGCTGTCATAACTACATGAAAGAAAGCCTACCCAAGAACATTTAAAATATTATCATCAAATTTAAATTTCAATCTGTGAGATAAACTGGAAGATGAACAGTGCCAGTAGCAATAATTTATGTACGGCTCTAAATGTGAGAGGATACCGATTTACCTGACTGTGACCGAGCCTAGTTTTTCCTCACTGGATTAAAAACTTTACCGGTCAGTGGCTATCATCACGCACTGAAGGATTATACCATCACCTCATTTTTCACCCCCATGTCGAACTGCGTCAGTGCCATCCCATAGACTCGTTTCTTTATAATAAAAACACAAGAACTCTTAGAACTTCAAGTCCGGCGATAAGCGGGAATATTTGCTGTCAGTGAAACCTCGCATTATCTGGGGCGGGACATAGAAGGACTAGACAGTTTTCACATGTAAAGAGTTTAATTACTGTGTATATCATGCTATGGATTGTCTGATGCTGCAATCGGTAAGTGTGTGGTGTATATGAGTGTGGATCCTCACAGAGTGTATGAATGACAGGAGATTTATTTTTGCAAAACCCTTTGTTAACTTGCCTACCGGGTAATACGTTTTTCTGTATACCCGGCATTGTTCCTTTAAGTGGGATAATTTGTTAACTCTGTTTCATCCCCCCCCCCCTTTTTTTTTCTTTGCTTAGAAAAGGGAAGACACAATTGGGATAACAGTATTTTTGTCGACCACCATAACTAATATTGTAACACCTCTTTTCAGAGAAATTAACTTCATAGTTAGGTTACATCACCTATGTTCCTGATAACTATCTATCTTGGGACTGGGTTTACCTTTGTCTAATAAGCGGGAAGGGCTTAGTCGATACCAATCTTCTTTACCCCATCCTCACCTTGTTAATTGTATTTTCTGTACTTATGATAAATTTTATGTAACCTGTTGGATGTTGTGATTGAGTTTAATGCTAATAAACAGCATAAACATACATAGTACTGTGTTGGACTACCAAGGCCCAAATCCCTCATATTTGTTTAAGATAGTTGTATCCACGTCGTCTGTGTGTCTGAAGCACCAAATCGGTGTGAGCGCAGATGTGTGTCTGGAAAACTGGCAAATAATTGTTTGACCAGGAGAGTGGAAGAGAAGACTGAGAGAAACGATTTGTCGTAAATAAGTCTGTCTTTACTATCCTCCAGCACTCTGTGGAGCATCATACTCACTCGCTAACCTTTTCCTATCACTGAGCCTTTCATCATCATTCTACAATCTAAACCGGACTACTATTTCTAAGACTCTTTCTCTCAAAATAAATTTACGACACCTATATCCAGTGAGGATACTGGATATGGATAAGGGACAGATAGTAAGATCAATTAATGATCACCTGCTAGATAATGACACTATAACGGATGAATTAACAAGGCTGAGACTGTTGGAGTTTGGCATCAAACGTGAGACGGGCAGAGATGGACGTGAGAGAGGATGCATTTGTCGCATGTACAACCAGCATGCTACAGGTACAATTAGCATTCAAACTTTTCGACATTTGCTGAGCAACTATTGGTTTGCCCCGAATAAGGTTGATTCTGATTAACAAATAACAACAAATAACAAATAACAACATATATACGAGGGGCGTTCAGAAAGTAATGCACCACATCGTTTTTCTCAGGAGCTGTTTATTCAAAAAGCATGAAATTTATACACAATGTACATGGATATGTCCTGTAAACATCGGTATTATTCAACATAATCCCCATCAACTTGCACGGCTTCATGCCAGCGCGAAACAAGTGCATGTATTCCTAGCCCGTTCCAGATTTTGTCTTGATCATGTAGCCATTTCTTCGCTGCATGAATCACTCCTTCATCATCTTCAAACCTTGTCCCACGGAGTGCATCTTTAAGTGGACCAAATAGATGAAAATCAGAAGATGCCAAATCGGGACTATAGGGTGGATGGGGTAGTACAGTCCAACCCAATTTGGTGATTGCTTCCCGTGTTGCCAGACTTGTGTGAGGTCGCGCATTGTCGTGAAGGAGAAGCAGGTCTCCTGGATTCTTGTGCGGCCGAACTCTGCAAAAACGTTGATTGAGTTTGTTCAGTGTCTCAATGTAAGCTTGCGAATTGATTGTCTCTCCTCTTGGCATAACGTCTACAAGAATCACACCTTCAATGTCCCAAAAGACAGTGATCATGACCTTTCCAGATGAAGGAATTGTCTTGAATTTCTTTCTTCGTGGTGATTGCGGATGATGCCACTCCATTGACTGTCTTTTTGTCTCAGGTTCAAAATGATGTGCCCAGGTAACGATCTAAGCCATAAAGTTCTCTCCATCAGCATTGAAACGCTCCAACAATTCAGAAGAAATTGCTTTCCTTTGCAATCGGTAGTCATTTGTGAGACTTTGAGGAACCCATCTTGCGGAAACCTTAGAAAATCCGAGAGTTTTTATAACTGCATTTGCACTACCAATGCTGACTGACAGCTGTAAGGCCAATTGTTGAGTAGTGATTCGCCTATCAGTAAGAATAATGCCCTCAGCGCATTTCAACATTTCTGCGTTGGTGGCTGTGGCAGGACGTCCACAGCGCGGCCGATCAAGCAGCTCCGTATCTCCACTTCCTGATTCTTTGATTCTCTGAACCCAGCAACTGACTGTACTCCTGTCGACTGCAAAACTTCCATACACATCACATAGACGCTTGTGAATGTTCACAACAGTTTCCTTCTCTGCAAGGAGAAATTCTATCACAATTCGCTGCTTATAACGCAAGTTGCTAACACGCTCCAATTCAACGGTTTAGGGCAGGCGTATTATTTGGCCGGTTGCGGTGCAATTTAGTGCACACAATTGGCATATGCCATATTTGAAGTGTGCAAAATTTCATGCTTCTATCTTCATTATTAGCTGAGAAAAAACGATGTGGTGCATTACTTTCTGAACTCCACTCGTATATAACACTTCTAGCTACCAATTACCTAAAATTAAATCTAACAAACTATTACTGAAGATAGATAACAAAATTTTCAACTTATCTGTAAACTTGAGTAGTTAGATGAATGTCTCCACTTTGTCTCGTCCTAAAAAGGACGTATCAGGCTTGTGTGGTTCAGCTTTCTCCGTTCGCTACAAATGGATAGTGGACTATTATATTAAAAGATACATATGTATATAGAGAAATATAATTGAATACCGAGCCTGCTGTAGTAAAATGTATTCTTTAAAAAATATGAGATGGTAAAAAAACAAAGAAACTTAACATTTAAAATTGGTCTAAAAACTACATAAAATTATGTTGATAAAATAATAAAAAGATAACATAAATTATTAATATATTAAAATGAGTTAGCAATCACTTTTAAATTTATATGTTAATTAATGCGCAATTCTTTCCCTTAAGCATATAAATTTACATTAGTAAACTCCCCTTAAAATACAAACTAGCACTGATCTATCTATCTATCTATCTATCTATCTATCTATCTATCTATCTATCTATCTATCTATCTATCTATCTATCTATCTATCTATCTATCTATCTATCTATCTATCTATCTATCTGTCTGTCTGTCTGTCTATCTGTCTGTCTATCTATCTGTCTATCTATCTATCTATCTATCTATCTATCTATCTATCTATCTATCTATCTATCTATCTATCTATCTATCTATCTATCTATCTATCTATCTATCTATCTATCTATCTATCTATCTATCTATCTATCTATCTATCTATTGATCTATCTATCTGCTGAATTGTATAATGACGCTCATGTTCATATTCTAGCTGTTGCGAAAAGTAGAAAACCATATCTACATTTATTTCAAATAATAATTTAGACGGGTTCAGAACTTGGTGACGTCACGTTCTAGCCAAAACAGCCTGTAAATGTGCACTTAATTCTGCTCTGGAGGTATGAAAAAATAGATAGCGAGGAAGGAAACTAGTCACTCCATCTTATACAAAGCTGGACCTAGTACAGCAAAGTCTGTAACACTTCACTCCATTACATCTATATCTCATATGGGACTCTGAGCTACTCATCTTTGTTACATAATCTAAAACCACTCTCATTTCCTACTCATTCAGTCCGGGTCTGTTCCAATATTTCATGACTTCTGATTATATGCTACTTTAATCTGATAATTCTTATTGTTTTTTTAACGTACTTTATTTCCTCATTGTAGTTTGATACTGCAAATGCATGTTGTTATATTACATTTATAATGTTCCTTGCCTCTAAATTAATATTTACAGCAGATGTAAGGATGTATGTATACATAAACCTTCCTCAAACTTTTTATCTTTTTGAAGAACCCTTGAAATAATTCTCAGGTGTTAGGGAACTATAAATTATTATATCTACAGCTCACGGTACGTTAGCGTGATCATTAAATTGTAATTATAATAATCCAATAAAAATTGCTAATCCTTATTGAGTAGAGAATTATTTCTTCTGTGGGTCTGTTTATTTTAGCCAACTTATTAGCCTACTGTTGTTGTGTGGTTCTCACTTCCCACAAAGGATATCAACTCTATTGCAAGTAAGAAATGTAGGTTCCTTCTTTTACATTTCCTACTTTATTTTGTTTCTACCTTATTCGAGTAAACCTAAATGTCGTATCACAAAATTCTACTATACAAGCTGATAATGACATATGGTATTTGCAAGAGTGAACAGGGTCCTAAGTAGTATAGTAGGCTCATTTCGACCCCTTTTGTGCAAGTAGCGCGTGACTTTTTTTATAGTAAAATATACCGATCGATAGTGCATGTGGCGCGTGACTTTAATATAAGGAAATACTCCGATCCATATTGGCGGCGTGGGTTAGTAGGTAGGTTGTAATTTAAGTGTTGTGTATGACTCAGCAGTGTGTTGTTATGTTTCTTTATTCATACAATACATATACAATATATATATATATATATATATATATATATATATATATATATATATATATATATATATATATATATATATATATATATATATAAAACATACATACAATATATATTGTACAACTAAAGAGAAAAATATAAAAATAGATAAGTTCAATCAGGTTGGTCAGGGGCGATAAGTAGGTAGGTTGTAGTTAATTATTTTCGTTTACTGGTCAGTGGGGGAAGGCGGGAGGGGGAGTTATTGATTTTGGCTGGCGGGGTGATGACTCATGTGTGGGTTGGGGTGTAGCTGTCAGCCGGCGTGTGGTGTGGTGTTGATTTTGTTTATGTCTGGTATTTTTGTGTGTAGGTATTGATGAGAATATAGGGGTGAGAGAAAAATTCATGTAAGAGAGAATACAAAGGGACACAAAAAGAGACAAATTTTTAAAAATATTTGTATGTTTATTTTTTATATATTTTTATGTATATAATAAGGGGGTGTAGAAGTGGTCTGCCGGCGAGGTTAGTCTGGTTGACATTGTTGTCACCCAACTCGACGATGAATATGCCGCATAAAGGGTTCTCAGGTAGGGTGTATTGTGAGTGATGGTATTTTAAGTGTTGTTATGTTTCTGTATTCAGGTGTTACAACATATATGCAATATATACAACATATATATATATATATATATATATATATATATATATATATATATATATATATATATATATATATATATATATATATATATATATATATATGCATATATATATGCATATATACAACATACATACAATATATATTTATACAACATGTAGACAACATTTATACAAATGACAAGGCTTTTTAATAAATTCGTAATAAATATATTTAATATCACAGTGTTTTGTTACAGCTTCTGCCCAGAACAAATATATATAAACGGCTCAGGATAGTTGAAGAAAAATGACTATATATCTAGGGGAGAGGTCGTAAAATTGTCGTTGTGTACCTGTCTTTTTGTTGGCGTCTGTGGCCTAATGGATATGAACGCAGTTTCATAATCCAGATATACCAGGTTCGAAACCTGCTGCAGGCGGTTTGGTAGCAGATCGCTTTGTGTGGATCTTTAACAATGGTATGAGCGCCATACCGTTCAGAAAGCAGTGGCAAACTACTGAATGAAAAAAATTGCCTAGAAAAATCACAAACAACCAATAAACGCTGGGGTTGATTGCCACGTCCTGTAAAGGATAAGCAACTAACCTGTCTTTTTATGTAAAAATATGACAGGGAATTTCCGTTGTTCGGTGAGTACATCTAAAAGTCTAGCTTATTGTGATGTTTATTGAGCCCATTAGTACATTTTTCCCGACCCGCGCTTTTTGTGTAGTGAGAACCTCCAAAAAGTGTGTTTGTCTGGTGTTTTGTGTGTAGGTATTGATGAGAATTACAGCTAATTGGTGTTAGCTTTCTTGGTTTGATAGTCCTTTACACAGTGTAAAATCACTATTGGTTATCTCTAGTGTTTTAAATAGTTTTGTTAAGCCATTATTTCTATAATATTTAGTATTATAAAGTGAGGTTGCGCTGTTGTTCGTATGAGTAGACGGTTGAATTATGGTGTTTATTGAGCCACTTGGTACGTTTTTCCCGCCCCAAAGCGTATTGTGTAGTAAGAACCGCAAAAAAACGTGTTTTTGTCTGGTTGTTTGTGTGTAGGTATTGATGAAAATATAGGGTGGTGAGAGGTGAAGGGGTGTAATTATCGGAGTCAACTATTCTTTTGATGTAAAAAAAATTTCAAGAGATGTGTTCTCTACTTATGGCGATTTGAGTTCCCAGTACAAGCCATCAAGGATTATGAAACAGCAGTATTTACTTTACTATCCAGGTGTCCACGAGAATCTACCGAGACTCTGCACTCTTCGATTTGCGACACCACTACGCTGCCCATTCATCACTGAAAAATGGTTGATTGCGAAAATTGTCGTCACGTGCTGTCCACCCATGAGCTAACTTTTGTGTATGACTTTACAGTATTCGCACCATTTTTAGACTATATTTTATACATAAACTATTGTGCGAGTTTTCATCGATTTCTGACGAAAACTAAAATGACGTAAAGTGAACTTGCTTAACTCGTACATATTTTCATGACATTTGATTTTAAAAGGTAGCAATATATACCCTTCTCTACTTCTGCGATTCTATGACAATTTTAATTGCCGACTTTGTGATTTCGTGACTCTTCTACAGAATTTAATTGTAGATTACTTACTAACATTTTAATTTTCCATGAACATTATGGGACACTTCTGACAGTAACTTTAGCTTAATTAGTTAAGTGTTTTCGATGTGCTATTGCATCTAACCTCCAACTTATTTAATTCGCGCATCATTGGCACTTGATATCTTTGGCACATATAATTCATGTGACCATATTAGCGTGCTTGCTCAAGCTGTGCAGATAATTCTTCCTACACCCTTTATGGACTGTGTTTTTTCATTCGAGTGTGTTATTTTACACATTGATTTTGTTTAATTGTTTTCCACTCATACATTTATACGCATATATACATACATTACTCCATTTAATTTTGCTAATTGATTGTCATTTTTCTTTAAGCATCTTGTCTGATTTCTGTCACCATTATTCACCATTTCTTTTCAGTCTTCGATACTATTATTTCAATATCTCATTTTATTTGCCACTTCTTAATTGGTATTTGATTCATTTTTGATACGTTATGTATCATTTCCTTTGTTTGATTTTGGAATTTGTTTTCTTTTCCACACTTCATCTCACTTACTATCTAATTATATTGACTGAACTTTAATTATTTTGTTTGATTGATTATGGTAGAGTGGACTTTGATTGACTGCTCCGGTATATTTAAAAAAAAAAAGGCTTCGCTTTTTTTCTCCGGGGGGCGACGTATATTGTTAAGTTTTTTTTACGCGTGGGAGTTAAGCGTGTGAGACTTTCACTTGCTATTCTAATTTTGATAGACGCACATGTGAGCGCATCTGATATAGATGTATTTTGTTTAAATAGTTATGCGGACTTTTCTGCATCATCGTTGAATGCAGATAATGCACATTTTGTGGCGTCGACTTGTTGCTATACAAATCTTACCCTTGAGGCTTTATGAGATAGTAATCGTCCAAGACGGACGTATTTTTGCGTTCTTCCTCTAAAATTGTAGAGAAGACACATGCATGTTAATATGCCGATATTGAAAGGCGATGAAGCTAATTCCTGATACACTTTTCCGGGAAGCTTTCAAGTTATTATATTGTTGCCAGAATATGGCTGATTTTCTATGTCTCCTGCCTCAAGAGACTTATAGCCCTACGTGTCATGACAGGACTTCCATTGTATCTGTCTTGATCAATGGCTAGTGTGTTCCACTGACACTAGGAGCGGGATTGTAAGTTGAAGTAATATAAATTACATTTTTAATCGATGAAGTCTTCGAATCGGTCAAGACGTTGGCCATGTTATTATAATGACCGGCGTTACTCAGTCATAGGTAATATCAACGTTTATCTTCACTATGTTTTGATGCAACTGCCTGATTGATATTTAATGTACTTACTTTGCTGTCGTTGATGCCACTTCGTTCATACTTGATGTCATGCTGTTGAACCGTCGTCTTCTGTATTCAAGTAAATAAAATGTTTGTCGATGTACCACATGGGTCCAGTGTACGTTGCTAACAGTTGGTCAAGTAATGACCCATCGTTTCAGTGTTGTTGAACTCATCACTGTTGTCATACCTTTTTGGACCCACATCACTATATTCGCGTTGTTGAGTTATACGTCGTCCACAAACTGTAAGCCCGACTTGTCTGGCATCACCCTTTGCCAGTCAACGTAACAGCCACTATAAACTCACAGCATTATTATACTTACAGCCAAACACGGCTGTAACATCTATTGTCCCAGTGTGTGGACATAACCAGACTTCAATTAATTAGGATTTAACTATATATATATATATATATATATATATATATATATATATATATATATATATATATATATATATATATATATATATATATATATATATATATATATATATATATATATATATATATAATCAATGTATTGCTAAGAGTTATTTTCTTTCGACCTTTAAGATCGCCAAAGTAAATCCCATCTTTAAACCTGGTTCATCGGATAATATTAAACTACGGTAACATTATACCAATTTCTCTCATATCATCGCTATCGGACCTACAGGAAAAGCACATACATTAAACCTAGTTAGCAACGACTTGCTAACTGACAGAGTCGGGGTTTAGACAAAAGCATGCATGCCACACAGCTATAACTAAAATGTTAGACAACGTTCACCAAAACATCAATAACGATAACATATGGGGAGCAATCTTTGTAGACTAGAAAAGCATTGGATATTATAGACCAGTTTATTCTAATAAGAAAATTAGAAACGATGAAAGTTAACTTTAAACTAGTGACATTAATTAAATCATGCCTCTCTGTCTGTTACAATAATTCCTTGTCAAACCCAACCATGAACAATACCGGTTTTCCTCAGGGTTCCATTCTTGGTCCTCTACCTTTTGCCATTTACATAATTGATCTTCCACTACACATCAAGAACTCATCCTGTGGGATATTTGCGGATGACTGTACCGTTTACACTAGTGATAAAGGCTGGACCACACTAGAAATATTATTACAAAGCGATACAGACAATCTTGTTAAATGGAGCAACGAAAATCGTTTGCAAATAAATATCATTAGAGAAAAATGTATGATAGTATCAACTAGACAAAAATTACAAAACTCGCAGAAAATAACACTTCAGCTTTACATTGGTACCTCACTAATTGAACATGTAAATGAAAATACAACACTGGAACTCATAGTTGACCAATATTTAAGTTGGAATTCGCAGGTACATGCAGTGACCAAACAAACGACACAGAAAGTTTACAGTTAGATAAGATCAACATTTCCTCGATGAGGAAGCACGGACAGTGTTCTTTATATCCCAAATACAAACACACCTTGACTATTGCTCCACAATTTTGGATGGCTGTTCCATGTCCAACACAAAGAGGCTCTTTTCATTACAATATCGTGCAGTGCGCCTAATTCCTGACAAATGCCTAACAGTGTGTAGTTCCATATAAACATCTGAAAATATTACCTCTAAGAAAGCGCTTTCTCTTCATCAAAGATAAATTGATTCACAAATTCCAATCACAGAATGCTCCAACGTATCTGTGGCATATTTTCATATACACTGGAAGAAGCAGCAAACGCTTAAACAAATTATACGTGCCCAAGCTTTTGCCCCACTTGCTCAAGAAAAGTTTAGTTTCTATTCTGCTGATTATCTGTGGATTAATCTTCCACACGGCGTAAAAAGCACGCTTAGTCCATATTAACACAACCGCAGAATTTTTAAATACATCATGAGTGCAGATTATATCCCTCTAGTTTAGTTATGTTCCTAAATAATTATGTAACACCATATGCAGGTTTTAAAGATGACCCAAAAAAATTGCTTGTACATCTGTAAATGTGAATAGGCTATAGAAACTTGTTTCACAAATTGACTGATGTTTTGTCCAGTTCAATATTGCTTATGATAAGGTTCTCTAAATGTGTGTAACTGTTATTGTACTGCTACAATATTGGAATGTTAAATTCTTTTTTGTTTATTTCATTATTTAACAAAATGTAAGACTACCAAATGGATTCAGCTATGGAAACTATCAAAAGCCATCAAGGGCAATGCTTGACGGACTTGCGTGCCTATTTTAGTTAAAACAATGAAAATAAAGTTCGTTTGTACGTTGACTCTCGTTACTTTCTGGTCGTGACATTTTTTAAGGATTTTAATTGTTACTGTTGAACAAATGACCAACACCATGGTTGTTTGAACTCCGGGCAAATTTTTACAGTTTGTGCCCAATCTCGTTTTTCAGTATGTCGTTAGTGTGAATGTTAAACTGTTTCCTGGGCAAACGCTGTGATTCTACCACAGTGTGACATTCCTGTACAGCTCGCAGCGAGGTACAGAGGCAGTTAGCAATCACACTCTTTGACATATACTTAGGGAGACTGAGCACCTTTGGGTTTGCCCGGAGTGCAATGGTGTCGAGTCTGTTCAATAATAACAATACACGACGGATGTATCCTCTCACACGTACATCTCTTCTAGACTTACATTTGATGCCAAATTCCAACAGTCGTAACCTTTGTGATTCATCTATTGTAGTGTCATTCTCTAACAGGCGATCATTAATTGTTCTCAGTATCTCTTCCTTATTCTTACCCAGTGTCCCCACTGTTGGTGCTCTTGATGCTAGTCTGTCAGATCTCTCATTACCACATACCCCTGCAAAACTAGGACAGTAATGCACACGGACTTGGTGCTATTGGTTTAGTCTGTCAGCTCTCTCATTACCGCATACCCCTGCAAAACTAGGACAGTAGATACACACTGTGGGTGCTCTTGATGCTAGTCTGTCAGATCTCTCATTACCACATACCCCTGCAAAACTAGGACAGTAGATACACACTGTGGGTGCTCTTGATGCTAGTCTGTCAGCTCTCTCATTACCGCATACCCCTGCAAAACTAGGACAGTAGATACACACTGTGGGTGTTCTTGATGCTAGTCTGTTAGCTCTCTCATTACCGCATACCCCTGCAAAACTAGGACAGTAGATACACACTGTGGGTGTTCTTGATGCTAGTCTGTCAGCTCTCTCATTACCGCATACCCCTGCAAAACTAGGACAGTAGATACACACTGTGGGTGTTCTTGATGCTAGTCTGTTAGCTCTCTCATTACCGCATACCCCTGCAAAACTAGGACAGTAGATACACACTGTGGGTGCTCTTGATGCTAGTCTGTCAGCTCTCTCATTACCGCATACCCCTGCAAAACTAGGACAGTAGATACACACTGTGGGTGCTCTTGATGCTAGTCTGTCAGATCTCTCATTACCACATACCCCTGCAAAACTAGGCCAGTAGATACACACTGTGGGTGCTCTTGATGCTAGTCTGTCAGCTCTCTCATTACCACATACCCCTGCAAGACTAGGACAGTAGATACACACTGTGGGTGCTCTTGATGCTAGTCTGTCAGCTCTCTCATTACCGCATACCCCTGCAAGACTAGGACAGTAGATACACACTGTGGGTGCTCTTGGTGCTAGTCTGTCAGATCTCTCATTACCACATACCCCTGCAAGACTAGGACAGTAGATACACACTGTGGGTGCTCTTGGTGCTAGTCTGTCAGCTCTCTCATTACCGCATACCCCTGCAAGACTAGGACAGTAGATACACACTGTGGGGGCTCTTGGTGCTAGTCTGTCAGATCTCTCATTACCACATACCCCTGCAAAACTAGGACAGTAGATACACACTGTGGGTGCTCTTGGTGCTAGTCTGTCAGATCTCTCATTACCACATACCCCTGCAAGACTAGGACAGTAGATACACACTGTGGGTGCTCGTGATGCTAGTCTGTCAGCTCTCTCATTACCGCATACCCCTGCAAGACTAGGACAGTAGATACACACTGTGGGTGCTCTTGGTGCTAGTCTGTCAGATCTCTCATTACCACATACCCCTGCAAGACTAGGACAGTAGATACACACTGTGGGTGCTCTGGTGCTAGTCTGTCAGATCTCTCATTACCACATACCCCTGCAAGACTAGGACAGTAGATACACACTGTGGGTGCTCTTGATGCTAGTCTGTCAGCTCTCTCATTACCGCACACTCCTGCAAGACTAGGACAGTAGATACACACTGTTGGTGCTCTTGATGCTAGTCTGTCAGCTCTCTCATTACCACATACCCCTGCAAGACTAGGACAGTAGATCCACACTGTTGGTGATCTTGATGCTAGTCTGTCAACTCTCTCTCATTACCACATACCCCTGCAAGACTTGGACAGTAGATACACACTGTTGGTGATCTTGATGCTAGTCTGTCAACTCTCTCTCATTACCACACACCCCTGCAAGACTAGGACAGTTAATCCACACTGTGTGTGCTCTTGATGCTAGTCTGTCAGCTCTCTCATTACCACATACCCCTGCATGACTAGGACAGTAGATCCACACTGTGGGTGATCTTGATGCTAGTCTGTCAATTCTCTCTCATTACCATATACCCCTGCAAGACTAGGACAGTAGATCCACACTGTGGGTGCTCTTGATGCTAATCTCTCAGCTCTCTCATTACCACATACCCCTGCAAGACTAGGACAGTAGATCCACACTGTGGGTGCTCTTGATGCTAGTCTGTCAGCTATCTCATTACCACATACCCCTGCAAGACTAGGACAGTAGATACACACTGTGGGTGCTCTTGAAGCTAGTCTGTCAGCTCTCTCATTACCACATACCCCTGCAAGACTAGGACAGTAGATCCACACCAGCTACTGCAGACTCCAAGCTTCTATGTTGTTGTTGTAGTTTTCGATCCAGCGGCGCTTGGTCTTTAGCCTTCCGGCCCAATGACATGCAACAATTTCATCTTCATGTCATTGTGAAGCTTGGATGCCTGTGGACTTTCCTCACCACCCGGTCAGACGCCAGGCGCCCGTGCCATCTCAGCTCCTTCCCATCCACAAAGGGTTTCTCGAAGCTTCTATGAATGCTTTCCATTCATGACGTAAGCACCCATTTTGAACCCTTCGAAGGATGCACTGAGAGTCTGACACAGTGAGTTTTCAGATAATTATCTAAAGGCTACAGTAGCTGCCTCTACTTCCATTCTCATGCTGGAAGTTGTTATCTTGTAAGCCCGCTATGGTCGGCGACGATTCTGCCCTTACCCTAGCAGAGAAGCAAACACATGCTTTCTCACAGACCCATCTGTATACACAATAGCTTCATTATCCCCTGCATGATCATGTGTCAGTTGATTAATTTTCACTTCTGCTTTACCACTGCCCCAAGTTCTACACTCTGTGCCAAGGCTGACGATGACTTGCTGGTAGTTAATCCAGTTCTCATCTGACATACTCCACTCTTCCCCTTTGTATATTTTTTAAACTCGTTGTCTCTGCATGTGCCATCTTAATGTCAGCTATGTTTCCATGCAGGGGGTGCCGTTTATCTGTGGTTACTTTCATATAGGCTTTTGCCTGGACCATGCATATCTGGATCTAAAGGCCAGCACTCCAAGCATGTACCTCATTGTTACAACGGTGGTATCCCGCGTACAGCCAAAGAATATACGCATCCCTTCATTTTGAATGCATTCTAGTCGTTCACATTGTGTTACTGTCAGCGTTAGTATTCTTAGCCCATACCCATTGACCGATATGACTAGCTGATGATAAAGAGGAAATAGTAATATCTGGTCTAGACTCGCCCCGGCTATTATTTTCAGGGCTGCCAGATCTCTCCTGTATTTCTGTTTAAAGTGATCAATATGGTACTTATACGACATAGTTTCATAGGTTCGACTACAATGATCCAATAACGGTAAAACGGAATGTAAAAGAGTGAGATCAAAGCAGGAGAAATAATGATATCATTCATGCGTAAATTAGAAATAGTGATATTATTCATGCGTAAACGAGAAATAGTGATATTATTCATGCGTAAAGGAGAAATAGTGTTATCATTCATGCGTAAAGGAGAAATAGTGATATCATTCATGCGTAAAGGAGAAATAGTGATATCATTCATGCGTAAAGGAGAAATAGTGATATCATTCATGCGTAAACGAGAAATAGTGATATCATTCATGCGTAAAGGAGAAATAGTGATATCATTCATGCGTAAAGGAGAAAAAGCACGCCGTAATTCTAACTCATTGGTTCCAAAGTGGGCGATATCGCCCACCTGATATGAGAGCTTAAAGGTAGAACGATGCCTGAACAAAAACTAACCTACCGCCGATGCTGACCAGAAATTCAACACCATTCTAACAATAAATAAGGAACGCAGCGAATCATGCTTGGGATTCTAGGAAAGGAACATATAAGATTGGATAACACCAGATCATAAAACACCATAGCGATGAGAATGGAAAAGAAAAGAAAGAAAATAAAAGCAAACTCCCCCAGGTTCAATGAATTATATAGCGTGCAGTGCAGTCAGCTACACAAAGAAATTCATAGACGATCTTGCAGTACACGCAGAAGATGAAGCACTGAAAAATGTACAAAGCACAGTGTATAAAATAACTAAAATCATCAGTGAAAAAGGGAGTTCAACCAATATAACGTTAGTAAGAGACAAGCAGTCGGCGTCTGTGGCCTAATGGATATGAACGCAGTTTCATAATCCAGATATACCAGGTTCGAAACCTGCTGCAGGCGGTTTGGTAGCAGATCGCTTTGTGTGGATTTTTAACAATGGTATAAGCGCCGTACCGTTCAGAAAGCAATGGCAAACTACTAAATGAAGAAAAATTGCCTAGAAAAATCACAAGCAGCCAATAAAAGCTGGTGTTGATTGCCACGTCCTGTAAAGGATAAGCAACTAACTTTAACAAGAGACAAGCAAGAAAATCTTATTACCGCAGCACAGGGGCAGGAAACAAGATGGGATGAGCACTTCAGAGAGACACTGAATAAGAAACCACCTGAGACGCCGCTGAATGTTCCTGAGGCTGAAAATGATTTAAACGTCAATATAGACATCTGTAACTGTCTTTTTCTCTTGTTGAGGTGATCACTGGCCCAAGACAGTATACATGTTGTTAGGTGTGTAGTGCGAGCGTATGATGAACTGAGTGTGGGTGCGAATGAAGGCGCGAATGTGTTTAGGCTCGTATATATGTAGACCCTGCAACCCATACACTCACATGCAGTAGTCAAGGATGCTTGGACACTGCAGGCACGTTTCAAAACATTTATTGACGAGAACACACATGGTATCAACAGGAACAGTCAGTGTAACAAGGTCATGCTGACCGGAAATCGATAGGTATACATTAGGCATTCAACAAGCTGGTAAACATTTGAATATTCGTGCATGGTCAATACAATGTCCTTCAATAATGACAGTTCGTGGCGTCGCCCTGGTATTACTGACTAAACGCGTCAGATACCTTAATCACTTTGACACATAGGTGCAACTTGGCATTTCCCGCCAATTGCACTGTATTAGGCTGTAGTACATTAGCCGAAAACACAGTCCTCGTTCTGACGTCGGCTGTGTACTTCTGATAAGCAGGTTACCATCAACCCTGCAGTAATGCTTATTGTAGACATAAATATGCCGCCAATCTGCGGCTCCCACAATATATCTTCGTCACTGGATTTCTGGATGGTATGAAGACTAATAGTCTTGGATGGCTACCTTGAGCACAACATATAAGTTCTGAAATGGATGATCGGTGAGCTGCAGTTCACAGACTAGGCAATCTTCTAACATGTTCTGCCACCGAAGGCATAGTAATGGAAAAAGTCGGTATTACCTGTAACCGAATCCACAGAACATAATAAGGAACTCTGCTGTCATTCCAACGCACAGAGATTCACTAGGGAAAACTGCCATCGCAGTCACTTCGAAGATATTCCAGAAAAAACACAATGGACTCTTGGTCCCTTCAGAAACCAGGACACTTCACGGCTCGCCGGAAGTCTAACTCAACTCCCGCTTAAAAAACCCTGCGCATGGGCATACGCCAGAACTGTCTACCTTTGACCCTAAAGGTCAAACACAATGAATGAATAAACAAGGGAAGACAACCCCTAATCAACCTGACATCGCAGGTAAAGACACAATTATTCTTATGATAAAAACATAAGCAAATAACTTGACAGATGACTCCGTCAAAATTGACAGCAACAACATCCCACAAAGAGAAGAAATCGTCACCGCTATCAAAGAGTTAAAGAATTGAAAAGCTCCTGGTCATGATAATTAAATACAGAGCTATCTGTCTACACTCAGACATTCTCTATTTATCCATAACTCATGATACCCACGATACTACGAGGGACGTGTTGCAGCCACCAGACTTGACCAGTGACGAGAGTGAACCAGTCCATAACCTGCAAAGAACAAGCATCGGCTGGAGCAGAAACCAACCAACATATTACTGGCAGCTAAGTACCCATTCAAAGCTGCCAAGTGAACTCTTTCATAAAGAAATGTTCAAATCAGAACATCACCTGTGAGGCAGTTTTAAAGACTATCTAAATTCACCCCACCTCTTATATATTTTACACCTGTTAACGATAATTGATTATTAAATTTGTTATCTGTAAAAATACAAATGTATAGTTGATTTAGACATTTTAAGTGAACTGCACCCGTATGCACCGTCATTTTAAATATTTATAACAGAGCTATTTAAGTAATATTTAGCTGAGTTAAATCAGTTGGGGGCTCATCAGAACCAACTAAAATCCTAACTCATAGAAGGTCAGGAAAGTTAAAGGTTGACATGACCTTGACCCTATCAGCCGTTAGTACTTGATTTCTTTAATTTCCTATGAGGCTCTCTAGAATTAAAGCACTCTTTTTCAATTGACATCTCTGCCTAGAGTAATCTTGAACGAAAGGTGGACACATGTGAAGACCCTCAGTAGAAACTCTCAATTGTTGCCATTGTTGGACCATCAATGCAGAGCAAGGGGAGTAAATCACGAGACACACAGCTGTGGATATTATGAAAAAAAAAAGAAATACTCGCGGGAGGGAAGCGAGATATGGTTTCTTAGAAGAACAGTAAAAATTCTTTGACAGCCTAGATAACAAACGAAGGAAGTTTTAGCGGTGTGCATGAATATTGTTACTTTATGGTGAAAATTTGGAATAATTGAGGGATGCAGCGTGCGTGATGGAAACTGAAGAAAGCAGGTACAGGATTAGTAGAAACGCTTGAAAATAAGAAAATCAATCAGTAAATAGATCAGAATATACACTAAGACACCCTAATATAACCAACATATCCATGCACATTGGTAATGATTGAAAGTGACGCGTTGCGTGCAATCGTACCAAAAACTTTATTAAAACAAAAATAAATACAACTCACTTTAAAATATTCACAATCTATCTTGGACACCACAACTTGCAGCTATCACTAAAAATCGATTATCACCAATTAGTAAAGCGCGTTCTGTTACAAAACATTCCATATTGATTCACAAAATCCCGTGATGACTACCACTATTTTAATTGGCGGGTCGGAAGAAGGAATGAAACAGTGTAAATGTCTTCAGATAATACTTGATATTGATCCCTGTGGAGATAGAATAAAGCCAACAAACGTTTAAATCAAACTTATTTTTTCTGGAAATATGTTCTCCAATAAGAGATAAATGTAAGATTTTTGTAGGATGATAAAGTAGCTTAAATGACGTCAATGTATGACCTCAGGTCAATGTTTGCCAAAAATGTAAATGGACTAAAAAAGTACTAAGGTGACCAATAAAAAAAAAAAAGTAAAGGAACCCGTTACACGCCCATTGAGGCATATTGGGAATATGGTGTTAGGCCCATATTATCTTGACCGTCGGCACACGAGGGGTGATGTGGTCGGCATCACGCCGGCCGCCTTAACCTTCCCAGAGTATCTCTGGTACCCATTTGGGGCTGGGTCGACCCAGGAGCCGTTTGTGGCCTAAAAATTTTCCGCCTCATCTGGGGATCGAACCATAGACCACTGCGCTAGGAAGCCAGTGCACTAACCACTATGCTACCGCGGCTCAAGGTGACCAATAGGAACATACAATATACTGTAAATATACATTCTTTTCTTTCCGTGTCACCATTTATATGTTAGGGGAGGTAACTTATTCGTTTGTTTCTTTAATTTTAAATTCAAGGGAAAGAATCTAACTATTACACAAATGCTAAAACAATAAAAGATTCTCGTTCAGTTCTAATTGCATATGATTAAAAGCAAAAATACATAAAACAAAAAACATTTTGTTATGCCAACGTAATGAAAAAAGTTGTTGCATTATACTTGTGAATGTTGTTATTTGCTGTTATTAATAAAAATTAAAACAATATTTTACTTGATGCACATGACGATGAAGTGAAAACTTATCTTTTCTGCTACTTTCAATGATAATAAGCTAATTACCAATATGTTCTGATGTAAATTTATCGCTCAGCGCTGAAACGCGTTTTTCATCAATCCCTTGAGCATTGCTGTATTACAAAATATCCCAGAATAGCGTGTCTACGGCCAGCGATGTTGTTTATACGCACGTACAATAATTATACCGAGGAAGAGAAACAGCTGTTACAGATAAACACAACTTCAAAGAAGTTTCTGTTTGGATGTATAACGACTTTTTACGCGATGTCCATAATTTAATGGTATGTCTAACACATATAAAGAGACGTTTAATCGGCTAACTACTAACTTCGTTGCTTCCAAGATGTTGTGCTATTCAAACATGGATAAGTTGAATCTCGACTTTCCTGATCTAGAATGTGGGCTACATTGTAAAACCCGGACACCCTTAGATTAGTTATTGTTTTCTACTTCCATCTTAGTAAGATCATTTGGAACTGGTGTGAATAGTCTACCTTGCTGTACAAACTCCATGCTTGAAAGTGATCGTTAGTGGACAATTAATAGCATAGATACACGTAGTAAGAGTGAGGTTATATAAGACAGTACTTACATGTACGAACATGCTTACCTGTATGATTTGAACCTGAGACTTTGACAACATATTTAGAGAGAAGAAAACAACTTTTACAAATATAATGTAACAGAAAGATCATCGGAGTAACGAACCTAAATAGTTATAACAAGTCAACAGGTTAAAGACACGTGGATAGACGCGCTATTCTCATAATTACAAAATGACTGAGGCAGACATGATATAGCAGCATATGAATATCACATTAGTTGCCAAAGATTGTCCCACAATGCCCAGTACCAAACAAAATAAGACCTGATAGACAGAAAAAGAAATACATTGGCAACATAAACGAATTGACGCTTCTAACTGTCGAGGAACTAAACAAGCTAACAATTAATAGATAAAACTGGCGGGTACTAGTACAGTACTTATCGTTTGCGGTGAACCAATGGTCACGTGTTCTGAGACAAGCTAAGACAAGTCACCTGTATAATCAGTCACATTAGTCTCATGTCACATTTACATCAATGAATTCAAATAATTCAATCCATAAAAGTACTATTAACCAATTAAAATAAATAAACTGGTTATCTGTCTTTGCTTCTCGTTACGACCATTTTTATCATTCATGTACTTACATCATCTTATTTATTCTGCCTTCTGTCTGACGTAAATAACATTGGTTCACATCAGTTCATCACTATCAAGTGTTCAGTAAATGTTGAAATTTACACAAAGCTTTAGTTATTTAAAGTGTTATTGTGATTTACTTCTCAGTTGTAAACAAACAAATTCGTGGTACAGAAGGTCTTCGATATACGTCGCGCCGATACACGTCGTTTCGCATACACGTCGTTGATTAATTTAGGGACGGTAAACTCGATATACATGGTATATTTTCGCACTTAAGCCGTTTGAATAGGAACGTACATGTATATTTCACTCCAATCTTCTCTTTCATCTTCTGTATAAAATTCATTATTATATATAGCATATAACGTGTAAAAATATAAATACAGTATGTAAAAAACAAAGTATAGTAATAAGTATGTATTAACTACTTAATTCAAAAAAATCCATTTGACAAAACTGTACAGCTATTACTGTATACTGTAAATAATAATTGATGAGAATAAATAATGAAATAAAAATGTAAATAATAAATAAGAAGTAGAATTTTTAAAAAATTAACAAAGTAAATGACGTTAGATTATTTCTGACATAAAAACGTCAGAGAACCTCAACAGCTAGTCACAGAATCAACAAAGTAAATGACGTTAGATTATTTCTGACATAAACAAGTCAGAGAACCTCAACAGCTAGTCACAGAATCAGCAGAAACTTCAGCTACAGTTGTAGCAACTTCAAGTGCTGAGTAGCAGCAATTATAACAGGATAACAACGTGCATATTTATAGCATAAACTTACTACCTTAGAAACGTATTGAAAAAAAAAAATACACAAGCACACATTCCATTAGCCGTCAGAACGATGACGTCATTACACGCCATGTGGCCTCTGGAAAACTCAACTGTTCACTCGTGAGAGAATGAGAGAGAAAAAGGCAAATAACGTCTTAAATTTGTCTGAAGATTGTTTCGACCTCGCGGGCCACATGAAAAGGTCTCGGCGACCACTTTTTGAGAACCGCTGCATAGTTTAATGGGAAATTAATGATTGATATACTGTACGTCGTTTCGATGTAAGTCGAGCCTTTTTGAGGAACATAACTATAATGTATATCGAGGACCCCTTATTTACATAACAGATTCACATAATATATTCTCACATTCGATAATCATGGCTTTATATAGCAGACTAACACAATATATTCTCACACAAGATAACCGTGACATTATATAACAGTCTCACAGAATATATTCTCACACAAGATAATCGTGACCTAATGTAAATGACTCACGGAATATATTACCACACAAGATAATCGTGGCTAGAGATAACAGAATGACAGATACTATTTACACGCAAGATATTCGTGGCTTTACATATTAGACTCACATATACTATTCACACAAGACAATCGTGATCACACAAGATAAAACAGTTGGGATGCAGAGCATCCAGGACACACACAAAATGAAACATATTAAAAAGGTATTGCAAAGTGCAATGATCCTGCGAAAAGACAAAATAAAGTTAACGAGACAAGTGACTGCACAATGTATATACACACAATTCGTATAACAGTAAGGAATAGTAAGGTAGAGACGGACATTTTTACAAACAGAACCAATCAATAAACTAAGGCACATAAAATACCACAATAACTACAATAAAACAGTACGTTACGCCTAAACACTAATGTGTCAGAGACGATCAAGCATTGTGGACCGAAATCCTTCGGCAAATATAGACCGACTGTTAAACGTCATTTTTCCACTCACCAACTGTTACCGAGATAATAAGTTACCAGGAGAAATGTTTACAGAAGTTTCATTCTTAGCCGTACACACTGACCGCACTGTCTAGTGATTGAAGTAGGTCGCGGGTTCTACAATATAATCTGAGAAGACTCAAGCCACGCCCACACAGGGCTATTTATGTATCGGAGTACTACTGTCTATAAGAGTGAATGGTAAGATGTTTAAATGGGTGAAAGCATACTTGCATAACAGATGAGCCCGAGTACAACTAGATGGCCTCAAGAGTAATAAAATTCTACTGCGTCATGGCGTCCCTCAGGGAAAAAAGTTCTGTTTCCCACACTTTTCCTAGTCTACATCAACGACCTGGTTGTTGAACTACCACATGGAATGAGAGTGGCAATGTACGCTGATGACCTGGTAATATGGTGCACAGATAAGCATGCAACAGTGGCCACCAAACTGCTACAAAGAGCAATAGATGCCTTAACATCATGGGCAAATAGATGGTGTGTCAGCATCAACACAGACAAGTGCAGCACTACGCTCTTCACCCTCTCTCCCAAACAAAAAGCTGGTGTCATCAAGATAAACGAAGAGCTCATGAGAGAAGATAAACAACCCACCTATCTCGGAGTTACCTTCGATGATAGGCTGACATGGAAGCAGCACACCAACAAGGCAGCAACAAAGGCCAGGAGGAAGCTAGACATCCTGAGAAAACTAAGTGGAACCACATGGGGAGCCAGCGGGAAAATACGACCACACCTGGAATATGGGTCAGCTGCGTGGTGTCCAGCATCAAACACCACATTACAAGAGCTAGATAAGGTGCAAAACTAGTCGCTTAGGGTCATCACGGGGGCAATGAAATCAACGCCTATAGTGAATATGGAGAAAATGGGGAGGATACAAGCACTGAGAGAACGCAGAGACACGAAAGTGCTAACACAGGCAGAAAAGTTCCTCTGTATGCCGAGCCATCCAATGAAGGACAGATTCAAAACCTAGCAATGGGGCGACTGAAAAGAAGCAGCTTTACCCACCAGGCCAAACGATTACGTAGACAAACCTCAGACCTGCCTGAAGTTAACAGCCCCCTAAAGTCTGTGCCAGAACAAACCCCTTGGAGAGAGGAGCATGGACTACCAGTACACATCCACACAAAAGTGAAAGGAATATTCGACAGGGATGAACAGAACAGCGTGCAACGTAGGACAGTCACTCTCAGTTTCCTGGATGATGAATACCCACAGGACCTCTGGGTCCGAGTATACACGGATGGGTCAGCAAAGAATGCAGTAAAGAATGTAGGAGCAGAAGTGTACATAGAATACCCAAACAACACTAGGGATACGGTCAGAGTACCAACGGGGAAATTCTGTAACAACTATGATGCAGAAGTCCAGGCAATCAAGGTGTCAACTGAGAAACTACTGAACACCAATCTCGGTCCACAGCCTGTAGTATTCCTGACAGATGCAAGATCAGCACTGTTGCTGTCATTTTTGACGGAGTCATCTGTCAAGTTATTTGCTTATGTTTTTATCATAAGAATAATTGTGTCTTTACCTGCGATGTCAGGTTGATTAGGGGTTGTCTTCCCTTGTTTATTCATTCATTGTGTTTGACCTTTAGGGTCAAAGGTAGACAGTTCTGGCGTATGCCCATGGGCAGGTTTTTTTAAAGCGGGAGTTGAGTTAGACTTCCGGCAAGCCGTGAAGTGTCCTGGTTTCTGAAGGGACGAGGGTCCATTGTGTTTTTTCTGGAAAATCTTCGAAGTGACTGCGATGGCAGTTTTCCCTAGTGAATCTCTGTGCGTTGGAATGACAGCAGAGTTCCTTATTATGTTCTGTGGATTCGGTTACAGGTAATACCGACTTTTTCCATTACTATGCTTTCGGTGGCAGAACATGTTAGAAGATTGCCTAGTCTGTGAACTGCAGCTCACCGATCATCCATTTCAGAACTTATATGTTGTGCTCAAGGTAGCCATTCAAGACTGTTAGTCTTTATATTGTCCAGAAATCCAGTGACGAAGATATATTGTGGGAACCGCAGATTGGCGGTATTTATGTCTACAATAAGCATTACTGCAGGGTTGATGGTAACCTGCTTATCAGAAGTACACAGCCGACGTCAGAACGAGGACTGTGTTTTCGGCTAATGTACTACAGCCTAATACAGTGCAATTGGCGGGGAATGCCAAATTGCACCTATGTGTCAAAGTGATTAAGGTATCTGACGCGTTTAGTCAGTGATACCAGGGCGACGCCACGAACTGTCATTATTGAAGAACATTGTATTGACCATGCACGAATATTCAAATGTTTACCAGCTTGTTGAATGCCTAATGTATACCTATCGATTTCCGGTCAGCATGACCTTGTTACATTGACTGTCCCTGTTGATACCATGTGTGTTCTCGTCAATAAATGTTTTGAAACGTGCCTACAGTGTCCAAGCATCCTTGACTACTGCATGTGAGTGTATGGGTTGCAGAGTCTACATATATACGAGCCTAAACACATTCGCGCCTTCATTCGCACCCACACTCAGTTCATCATACGCTCGCACTACACACCTAACAACATGTATACTGTCTTGGGCCAGTGATCACCTCAACAAGAGAGAAAAGACAGTAACAAGCACTCCAAGCACTTCAGTCCAGAAAATTGCCAGGTATACAAGCCCTACTTTCTGAACTGTGCAACCAGCGCAGGGTCGCCATGCAGTGGATACCGTCTCATTGTGGAATACCAGGAAACGAGAGAGCAGACGGACTGGCTAAAGGAGGTGCTGCAGACGAGCAACCGGATGTACCAGTTATGTACCATCAGAAGAAAAAGATGATCAAATCTATCAGAAAGCCACCAACACCAACGCAGGATGACTGCCAAGCTATGAACAGATCAGAACAAATAGTCATTCTGCGCCTCAGAACAGGACACAACCGCCTCCGCAGCCACATGTATACAAAATTCAAGATTGGCAATTCAGCCATGTGTACATGTGGACAGGCACCCCAGACTGCGGAGCACGTACTTCAAGATTGCCCGAATATGATATATTGAGGCAAACCCACTGGCCCAGATAAACAACACTGGATGCAAAACTATATGAACCTCTGTATGAACTACAAAAGACAGTGAAGTTTATACAAGAAACAACATTCCAGATATAGACAATATAGTTCAAGCGAACGAAAGAAGAAGAAGAAGAAGTCTACAAATCTATATAGGCAATCGTAATAAAATTCTAACATGCGAAGTTTTGCGTACTGGTAGGCGAAAAAGCCTATCTGCGCGGGTAGGTCGTAACTAATTTTCTTCTTAACCATCTCTACCTCGAAAATATCGTCCGTCACTAAACTCATCTTTCTAAAACGCGGACAGTTTATGAATTTAGACGGCCCTTTCCCCGTCGTGTACGATACCTCAACGTGCTTCGCCTTATTGGTCAACGTCTTGCCGCAAGCCGCGTTCCCTAACAATTTCATAGCTTCACTAGTTATTGCGAAAACATCGTCTTTAGGGGTAGTGAAGAGTTTATTTTTTCCGCATAATCGCGCACAAAAGGGCGAATATCATCTCTCGTGACGTCAACGTTCTTAAATATCAGAGTCATTTCCGAAACATGCTCCTTTAGGGAGCCGGGTACTCGAATGTCGCATTCGACTAACCCAAATAAGGTCTCGTCTATAACAGAGGCTAGAATCTGTTGTTCCTTTAGAGGATATCTACACTTGGTATACGAGGGTTTCAGGCTTGGGAATGTGTCGCTCAGAAATCGACCGATTGATCGATCGGTTCGTTTGAGTCGCTGCCACTCGCATTCCCACATTTCTACCAGGTTGACATCACATTCGGTCTTCAAATATTCACCAATTTTCCGCGTCTTTTCATACAACTTAGTCAAGGGTTTCTTATTGATGGGGTTGGTATTACGACCGGTGGTTAGTGGGCAGTTAGGATGACCGTGAAAAAGACATCCATGAAACTGGTAGGCTGTGCGAGAATCTTTGTCCCAGCCATCGACCCTAAGGCGCCTACGTCCCAAAGCCATTTCACGGCTATTGAACTGGGTTTTCAAAGACACACTATTTTTGTGCGATACCCAAGTCAACCAGTCGCGACACTGCACGGTGTATTTATTGACTTTATGGTACCTGAAACCATCCTCCATTTTTCTTCTAATGGGAAAATCAGTCGGCATTTTCTGCATTAGCGCCCACAAATAAAGCGCGTTGGCGTCGTAGCCTTTAACGCTCTAAACAACTGTACCACCTCTAATGTACGTTTTGTCTTATTCACGAAACCTGTGCAATATTATCGACGGGCCCCTAACTATATTTTGTCTCAGAGTGTTATGTAAATCTTGCTCCCGTTTCGAACATAAAGAAAAAGCTATATTTGACGGCAGAGTTTTGAATAGGTACTTAAAGGTTACCCCGGGAACCGAAATGGTGTCTTTAAACTTATCTACACCTAGACCCGCGTAAAAACTAACTTGTTGTTCTAACGCAATTAAGAACGGAAACACGTCTTTGTTGTTATACAACTCCAGAAAATCGCGCAGTGTGGCCATGGGATTATCGACCCAGACATTTTGACCCTCAGCGTACTCGGCACTGGAAATATTACAATTTTTTGTATCAAAAAAACATTCATAATCAAAAGTCGCGCGATACCTATACACGAACTGTGTATCGACATTTATACCCTGCGCATCGATCGATTCCCAAATTGTTTCTGGCGGGGTATAAACCCCACCTTTAAATATTTCTATTCTTTTGCCCCCGGTACACGTTTCCTCGTGCCTTTCAATAAACGTATAAAGCTTCCATAATTTCCCACATTTGGGACACGAAAAAGAGTGGCTCACCCTATCTATATCTATGTACATGAATTGGTTTTTATACACTAAAAGTCGCAGAGTTTCATTATAACTATCACTACCTCTGAGTTTTGGGGAAAGGGTTTGTGTGTCATCAAACTCGAATACGTTTACTCCGAAACATTTTTCTAAGGTGGGGATTTGGGGCAAACTCACGCCGGAAAAATCGATTAGGGAGTCGATACCTTGATTTATTTGCCAATGTTTTACGAGCCGCTGTGTCGCTTTATTAATACACCTAACATTCTCGTTTTTAAAGAGTGCCAGGCATCTAAACAAACAAAGGTTATCAGTGTAAGGCGTACTACTCCGATCGTTTTTTTGTAATGTATTAATAGCTTTATTGACGGTGATGTGTGGTGGAATATCAGCTAAACAACAGCCTATCGGGTACTCTTGTATGTGGTAAATGTAGAATGATGTGGCTGGTATTGACTCGACATAATATTTTGTATTGGGTCTGTTTAATTGCGCGTTATTAAGAGTGTCACTGTCGTGTAAGTTTGAGACAAATGGGTTGAAATCTGTAATATTATTAATTAGAAGAGGTGTGGTAGAAGCGGAGTTCATTCGTTTCTCTATGCCGTACATTGAGCTGGTGACTGTAATTAATCTTGAATCGTTTTGTTTGATTGTTAAAGATGGCTCTAAGCAGGGAAAACCAATCCATTGGGAGTGCAGTGTCTGGCCTATGGAAAAAGGTGAATGTGGACAAGTATTTGTTGAGGTTGGTGTGTGTGCTTATGGCTGACCAGTTGTCTGTGTAGATCTGTCTAACGTCAGACGTTAGGTCTCGTAAACTGTCCAGGTCAGATGTTAAGCGAGCCTTTTTACCAGGCCTTTGGTGACTGGTCATTGGGCGTTTAACTGCGGTTGAAGACGAAGGGGTTTCCTGGACTGCAGCTAATGAAGATGATGATGAGTGTGTCTGCTGATAGTGTTGAGCCAATGTGGACGGAATTGTTGCAGATGCTGGTGCGGGTGTAGAAAATGATGTGAAGTGCGCTACTGATGATGATGGTGTGGGGCCAGGTGTTGCAGCTGATAAAGATGTAGTTGTTGAAGATGGTGTGGGGCCCGGTGTTGAAGATGATGAAGAGGTAGTGGGCCCCGTTGTTGCAGATGCTGGTGCGGGTGTTGAAAATGCTGTGAAGGGCGCTCCTGATGATGCTGGATTCTGCGTAGGTACAGAGGGGTGCTGTTGTACATGGACCCGTAAGCTATCAGCTCAAGTAAATATATTTCCACAGATCTCACAGCTAAACTGATTCAGAGAGTGCACGGTATTGATGTGCCGGAAGTAGTTATCACGACGTGTGAACTGCTTCCCACATGGAACACACACCAGGAGGTTTTGTGCCACTGTGTTGGTTCCTGTTTGTGGTGTATACGAGGCTTCCGTGCTTGAGACGAGTCGGTGATCATTCTCTGTGTGACGTTTAAGCGTATCAGTCCTCGTAAACACCCGCCCACACAGAGAGCAATCGTGTCGTTGTCGCCCGTGAGCTGTCACCAAATGTCGAGTGATATCACGTTCTTGGGTGAAAACTCGCTCGCATTCCGAGCACGTATGTCGGCGTCGTTCTGGTTGAAGCGAAGCCATCTGTGAAAGAGAAAAAAATAGATTAAAATAGAATTAAACAGCAAAACATAAAAATAACTTCGAATACATGTGACAAAACTCTTCGAGTTAGTAAACTATCAACCAAACACACACTCTGTTTTTCACTGACATGCTTAACTAAAAACCAGACAAAACAGACTAATAGACAAACTGACAGATAGGTAGATACACAGATAGAGAGAGAGAGGCACACACACACACGCACGAGCGCGCGCACACACACACACACATGCACACGCATACACACACATGCACACGCACGCACGAACACACGCACACACACACACGCATACACGCACGCACGAACGCACACACGAACACATGCACACGCACGCACGCACGCACGCGCGCACACACACACACTTACAGATTGTTATAACATGTCATAGTTTTACGTTTCTTTTTTTGTTGTTGATACAATGGGAGATCTCTGCATTATCATGTGAAGACCAGTCAGAAAAGTTTCTGGTTTGACAAGTGTTGTGATGTTAAAATACATAAATATCCCCCATAAATATAAAATTGGAAGCAGACAATGCCAAGTTATGATACTGATTTGCCCGCATAACCCAGCTTGTGTCTCGTTTGTGTCAGTGTAATTATTTTCACGAAAATACTCATATTGATTCGCCCTCATAACCCAGTTTGTGTGTCTTTTGTTTCAAGTGTCACGTAAATTATCAGTGCAGCTGTGTCCCAGACAAAGTAATCACACGTAATTATGAATTTTTCAGCGGTAGAAAAACAAAACGGGACACAGGTACAAAATGTTAAACGTTGGAGATTGATTAATTTTTTTGGTCTCGCCCCGTAAAAGTATCGACTGGTAGAAATTGTTGGTTATTATGGTGCTTTGTCTGTTTTCGATTGCAACCCACCTGGGGTCGTGACCTATATATCGATCCAATTATGACTCACAAACATATTGTTGTCTGGTGCAATCTCTCAGACAAGGGACAGCGACGCCATGGTTCACAGACAGACACAAAACAGCTCGCTTTGTCTATAATTCATGGTTCTGATCAGCTACTCTTTCAGTCCAGAGCAACGCTCTGAGCGTTGCAAAATTCAACACGCCGTGCCAGAGCAACGCTCAGAGCGTGGTTTTTAGTTTATCACGCATAAACCTTAAAAATCGTCCGTTTAATGCAGTTCATACATTAAAACTCGTAGAATGACTTTCGCTACTATCTAAACAACTAATTTGACTGTAGTTAATCAGCACATGTGCGTGTTTTGATGTTATTATCACAATTTTTGTGAAAATTTGCGTGTTTGCGGTTTTCGTTGTTATTGCTAGAGAAATATGTCACGTTTTATATTTACATTTTCTAAGTCTCCTAAGCAAATAATTGTGTCAAACTACTTTGAAACATTGCTGACATTAATGATGATTGTTTGGTAGTCACAGTGTGTTGTCAAAATACGGAATCTGTGCAGAAAAGCTAGACACACTAGGTTTAGTTGATGAGTGAGCGTAGTCGTATTCTGGCCGATCAAAAAGCAACAAAACTAGACCTACCGTAACACCTAATCACTAGTTCTTGGTAGAAGATGAAGCTAGGGATACTATTAAAACATTAAACAAGAGTAAAAAAAGTTTTTATATGACGTTATTCTTCTTTATTTGTTTGAAAATTACGTAATGCACGATTGCATAATTTATATTGTTCTTACAAAAGACCACGGAAAAACTGGTGTGAATAACACTAAATGTACTAATTGTGGCCATAAGCATGTTTTTTTTTTACTTGTATATGGATTAACTTGATGTTTGAAGACTAAAAAGAAAGTTTTATTGTCTACAATAGTAATTTGTCTTTGGTAAGATCGTATTCTACAGTCAACTTTTTAGCGTTTTTCAATTTTACATGCAAAATGTTTTAAGTATACCGAACATACTTGTGTTAATACTACCAAAGACATTATATATTACAATTCTCTATCCATTTCGCTACAGTTTGGTATATAATAAGTACATGTTCAAAGAAAAATTCACAAAAAAATTTAGACTGAAAGATGAACACTTCACTCTATAAAATTCTGCCCACAAAAAAAGTCTGGCACAGCGTGCAAAATAACTCTGGACTGAAATAATCGTTTGACCTTTTTAAAATAATTGTTGACGAATATTTTTCAGAACCAAGACTGAGTCGAAGACGTCTAGGCCTTTTAACACCTTTTCTATAATATTCCTAGCGAAAAATAAAAATAAAAAACACAAAGACGGCCACAGACAAACACGAATACAAATACACACAAACAAAAAGACAAACACAAACGGAGACAAACAGACAAACACAATAACAGGTAATATCGAATATATAATTACGTTCAGCTTTTTGTTTCATCGCTTTGTCCTTTACCCGACCCGTTAAAGCTTCGTTGTCTACTTAATTCTCGCTCCAGTAACGCGAGGTTATTATTCACACAAAAATAGTTCGCGCCACTTAGGTAAAAACCACAAAACGATATATGTTTAAAAAAATGTGAGATACTTCAAAATATAAAAAATCGAACCAGGCTAATTACGGTTATGTTCGCTTTTTCCTGTACTTGTCCCCAAAAAATAGATATTTTGTTTGTCCGTTCGCCACACTATATTCAGAACTTAACTGGGTAACACTTTATTGTAAGTTTAAAAAAAATGGACTGTAATATTGTATACGATATGGGTGATATCTTACTTACATTAAAGCAAAGCCCTTACCCTTGTATTAGAGCAAATTATATCTTTAGAAACCAAAATGGTATTAACCAAACTGCCGAGTACGACTCGTAGAATATTTAGCAGATATTTGTTGTGTTTATGACTTGCAAAAATTAACAGTTCACTTGAGTGTGGCTATTTTAGATAGATATATAAAATTAGAAACAGACCAAATACAAAACAAAACCTTAGAAATCGTAGGATTAGCTTGCGTCTTGGTAGCGAGTAAATATGTGGAAACTCGCCATCTAGCATTGACACAACTATGAACTTAACAAGATGGAAACCAACTTTGTCCCGTATCAGTATTGTTTTATTATTTTTTTATTGGTATTTCTGTAATTCCATAATCAAAAATTATGCATTTGTAAAATGGAAAAATATAAACCAGCAAAACTGTGATACCAAAATTAAGAAATGGAAACATGAAAATTGTGATACCAAAAATAAGAAATATGAAAACTGTGATGTAAAGTATGAAATAGAAATATGAAAACAGTGGTACCAAAATTAAGAAATATGACAACTGTGGTACAAAAATTATGAAATGGAAATGTGAATGTTGTGCTGCAAAAATTATGAAAAAGGAGTGTGAATGTTGTGATGCAAAAATTATGAAATACGAAAACTGTGATACAAAATTATGAAATATGACAACTGTGATACCAAAATTAAGAAATGGAAATATGAAAAATGTGATACCAAAATTATGAAATATGAAAATTGTCATACCAAAAGTATGAAATGGAGATATAAAAACATTATGAAATGGAAATATGAAAACTGTGATACAAAATGTATGAAATGGAAATACGATAACTGTGATACCAACATTATGACATGAAAGTGTGAGAGTTGTGATGCAAAAATTATGAAATGGAAATATGAAAACTGTGAAACCAAGATTTTGAAATGGAGATATAAAACATAATGAAATGGAAATAAAAAAACGGTGATACCAAAATTAAGAAATATGAAAACTGTGATACAAAATTAAGTGTTGGAATTATGAAAATTGTGATACCAAAATTAAAAATATGAAAAATGTGATACTAATATTCTGAAAACGATGATACCAAAATTATGAAATGGAAATGTGAATGTTGTGCTTTATAAATTTTGAAATGGAAAATACACTAAAAATCCTGGTAGCAAAAGTATGAAATGAACCCACGAGTTATGAAATGTAACGTTCTAAAGTACAAAAACTGTTTTAAAATATCACAGAGAAATATCTGAAAATACATTTATGTTCCAGAAGATATAGTCTTTGGGTAATCTGAATTATTTTATTGTTATAAAAATGGAAGATATTGTTAAGAACGAAGTTCTTGCATTAACAAAAGAAATTGCAAAAAATGCAAGAACTAAATGGTCTGTCCAGATTATGGTCTTCATTAATAAAACATCCTTTAATACTCCAATTAATCCTCCATTAGAACTAGATAAAGATAAACATTATGAGATTGCATACTACCGGGGTAACCTTAAAGTACCTATTCAAAACTCTGCTGTCAAATATAGCTTTTTCTTTATGTTCGAAACGGGAACAAGATTTACATAACACTCTGAGACAAAATATAGATATTTCTTAGGTTTCATAAAAAAGACAAAACGTACATTAGAGGTGGTAAAGTTGTTCAGAGCGTTAAAGGCTATGATGCCAACCCGCTTAATTTGTGGGCGCTAATGCATAAAATGCACACTGATTTTCCCATTAGAAGAAAAATGGAGGATGGTTTCAGGTACCATAAAGTCAATAAATACACCGTGCAGTGTCGCGACTGGTTGACTTGGGTATCGCACAAAAATAGTGTGTCTTTGAAAACACAGTTCAATGGCCGTAAAAGGGGTTTGGGGCGTAGGCGCCTTAGGGTCGATGGCTGGGAGAAAGATTCTCGCACAGCCTACCAGTTTCATGGATGTCTTTTCCATGGTCATCCTAACTGCCCACTAACCACCGGTCGTAATACCAACCCCGTCAATAAGAAACCTTTGACTGAGTTGTATGAAAAGATGCGGGAAATTGGTGAATATTTGAAGACCGAATGTGATGTCAACCTGGTAGAAATGTGGGAATGCGAGTGGCAGCGACTGAAGCGAACCTATCGATCAATCGGTCGATTTCTGAGCGACACATTCCCGAGCTAAAACCCTCGTATACCAAGTGTAGATATCCTCTAAAGGAACAACAGATTCTAGCCTCTGTTATAGACGAGAACATATTTGGGTTAGTCGAATGCGACATTCGAGTACCCGGACTCCCTAAAGGAGCATTTTTCGGAAATGACTCCGATATTTAAGAACGTTGACGTGAGTAGGGCTGATAGTTAGTTGCTTATCCTTTACAAGACGTGGCAATCAACCCCAGCTTTTATTGACTGTTTGTGATTTTTCTATGCAATTTTTTCATTCAGTAGTTTGCCATTGCTTTCTGAACGGTACGGCGCTTATACCATCCACACAAAGCGATCTGCTACAAACCGCCTGCAGCAGGTTTCGAACCTGGTATATCTGAATTATGAAACTGCGTTCATATCCATTAGGCCACAGACGCCGACATTGGCTGATATTGGTCCTTTTATGCGCGATTATGCGGAAAAAAATAAACTCTTGACTACCCCTAGAAGGACATTGACCGGTAGTTACATAGGTGAAAATATTATGTTGGCGACGCCTCTGCTTCGCTGTTACTTGTCCAGGGGCTTAGAAGTCACGCGTATATACCAGGTGATCTAGTATACGCCTGTGGCTTGTTTTAAACAATTTGGGATACCGTCTCCGACGCCGACCGACAGGGGGATAGAGACGATGTTTACGCAATAACTAGTGAAACTATGAAATTGGTAGGGAACGTGGCTTACGGCAAGACATTGACCAATAAGGCAAAGCACGTAGAGGTATCGTACACGACGGGGGAGGGGACATCTAAATTCATAAATTGTCCGCGTTTTAAAAAGATGAGTTCAGTGACGGACGATATTTTCGAGGTAGAGATGGTTAAGAAGAAAATTAGTTGGGACCTACCCGAGCAGATAGGCTTTTTCGTCTACCAGTACGCAAAACTCCGCATGTTAGAATTTTATTACAATTGCCTATATAGATTTGTAGACAGAGCTGACTTTCAGTTATGCGAGACTGATACGGATAGTCTTTACTTGGCCCTTAGTACAAATAACCTGGCGGACGTCGTTAAAACCTCTATGCGAAAAGAGTTTTATACCGCCTACGATCAATGGTTTCCCACCGAAGTCTGCACCGAACATCGATCCGAGTTTATTGCTAGGGAGTGTAAAACGCGAAATGTTTGTCAGAAATGCCACGACAAAATGTTATATGATAAGCGAACACCCGGTCTTTTCAAGTTAGAATATGAGGGTAGTGGGATGGTTAACTCTGTAGCAAAACTTACCACTGTTTTAGGGATTTTGACAAGACTACCACTAAAGGCCTCAGTAAACAACACAACACACTAGACAAAAACACCTTTTTGGATGTCATCAACACGCAACAAGCGCAGGAGGGGGGGGGGGGGAGAATGTCGGTTTCAAGACACACAATTCAGCTATTTACATGTACACCCAACACCGCAACTCCCTGTCCTATTTTTACATAAAAAGACAGGTACACTACGATAGCGTGACGACATCTCCCCTGAATATCTAGTCCTTTCTGCTTATCCTACCCTGAGTCGTTTATATATATATATTTGTTCTGGGCAGCAGCTGTAACAAAACACTGTGGTATTAAATATATTTATTAAAAAAACCTTGACCTTTGTTATCTATGTTGTAAAATATACATTGAATATATGTATCTATTGTATAAATATTGTCTACTTGTTGTAAAATATATATTGTCTACCTGTTTGTAAAATATGTATGTACGCTGCATAAATAAACACAACAACACACAACAATTAAAATACCTACACACATCACAACCTACTTATCTCTCCTTAGTTACCTACTAACCCTCCATTATTGAGCTAATATATTGCTATATAAAAGTCCGCTCCACCACCTGAATCGATCGAAGTATTTTGCTATATGAAAGTCACGCTCCACCGCCTGAATAATAACTGTAGCGTGCATGACATACTTCTGTCATTACGTCCAAAGGTTAGCCACATGTCACACTTTGTTCCAGGTTACTGTTCTGGTATGGAACAGCAGGATCTCGAACTGAAATCCACTCGTGACTCCTTTCAACAATAAGGAGCACCTCGGTGTGATTCTGTTCATGTGGTAGGCTCCATCAGGTGTTGCTTAGCCTAGTGCAGAGTCAATAACCAACTACTGTGAGTATTACTTGTGTGGACCAGAAGAGCTGTACCAGAACACTGAAGCTGAGTAAAATATGTGTGAATATTCACCAACCATTCTGCGCAGTCAAAAGTAAAGATCAAAGTATAAGTGTTATGATGATAAACTGTTCTACGTCAAGATTCAAGACAAGTGACATTTAGTTATAAAGGAAATTTGAAGGAACATTCTGTTTATTTTGAAGAACTTTTTGTCTAATTGATAATTACAACTTCGCTTTTGAATAAGTGTGAAATTAATCTTTTATTTCATCAAATTTCATCATTTTTTATCATTCATAATTGCACAAGACGAAAATCAATGATAGATTTACGTAATAAATGATTCAGTAATTGTAATCCTCTGACTTATCAATTTTATATTGTTGCACTTGAGTTTTTACTGAATTGTTGATTATCATATGTTAGTTACATAGCAAAGGTGCCATCTTAAGCTCTCACTTTAATCTGATTACTATCTGAAGTTGAGACCTTCGCAGCCGTGATACCAGTGCTCTTTTCTGACACGGGGACTATACTCTTTCAGACAGAATTCTTTTCTGTTCTTTCAGTAACTATCCTATACTCATAAAAACCTTTCGCAACAGAACTAAAAAAATGAATTATTTTTCTATATTTTTTCATTGTTTTGTTTTACCTGTTTTTTTTTTTTTTTTTGTAACATGAAGGTTTCAGTTTGACACAGTAACATGAAGGTAACAATTTGACATAGTAACATGAAGGTAACAATGTGACACAGTAACAAGAAATAAACATTTGATTATATTTTTAGGTTCATTTTGGTTTTGTATTATGTCGTTTATTTTCTTCTTTTAATAATACCAAATAATTTGAGTTCAGCTCGGAAACTAAAATAGAAAGTTTTTTGTTTTAGGTCATTCTTTTATATTATACGACATCTTTCCGTTTATTTTTGTCGGTCATAAATACATTTTTTATTGATCATTTTCACGCAAAGAAACGGTGTACATCGCCGAGCTGTCATTCTATCTATCTATCTATCTATCTATCTATCTATCTATCTATCTATCTATCTATCTATCTATCTATCTATCTATCTATCTATCTATCTATCTATCTATCTATCTATCTATCTATCTATATGTCTCTCTATTTGTCTATCTATCTATCTATCTATCTATCTATCTATCTATCTATCTATCTATCTATCTATCTATCTATCTATCTATCTATCTATCTATCTATCTATCTATCTATCTATCTATCTATCTATCTATCTATCTATCTATCTATCTATCTATCTATCTATCTATCTATCTATATATCTATTTATCTATCTATCTATCTATCTATCTATCTATCTATCTATCTATCTATCTATCTATCTATCTATCTATCTATCTATCTATATATCTATCTATCTATCTATCTATCTATCTATCTATCTATCTATCTATCTATCTATCTATCTATCTATCTATCTATCTATCTATCTATCTATCTATCTATCTATCTATCTATCTATCTCTCTATCTATCTATCTATCTATCTATCTATCTATCTATCTATCTATCTATCTATCTATCTATCTATCTATCTATCTATCTATCTATCTATCTATCTATCTATCTATCTATCTATCTATCTATCTATCTATCTATCTATCTATCTATCTATCTATCTATCTATCTATCTATCTATCTATCTATCTATCTATCTATCTATCTATCTATCTATCTATCTATCTATCTATCTATCTATCTATCTATCTATCTATCTATCTATCTATCTGTCTATCTGTCTATCTATCTATCTATCTATCTATCTATCTATCTATCTATCTATCTATCTATCTATCTATCTATCTATCTATCTATCTATCTATCTATCTATCTATCTATCTATCTATCTATCTATCTATCTATCTATCTATCTATCTATCTATCTATCTATCTATCTATCTATCTATCTATCTAATATCTATCTATCTATCTATCTATCTATCTATCTATCTATCTATCTATCTATCTATCTATCTATCTATCTATCTATCTATCTATCTATCTATCTATCTATCTATCTATCTATCTATCTATCTATCTATCTATCTATCTATCTATCTATCTATCTATCTATCTATCTATCTATCTATCTTATCTATCTATCTATCTATCTATCTATCTATCTATCTATCTATCTATCTATCTATCTATCTATCTATCTATCTATCTATCTATCTATCTATCTATCTATCTATCTATCTATCTATCTATCTATCTATCTATCTATCTATCTATTGTCTATCTATCTATCTATCTATCTATCTATCTATCTATCTATCTATCTATCTATCTATCTATCTATCTATCTATCTATCTATCTATCTATCTATCTATCTATCTATCTATCTATCTATCTATCTATCTATCTATCTATCTATCTATCTATCTATCTATCTATCTATCTATCTATCTATCTATCTATCTATCTATCTATCTATCTTTCAATCTATCTATCTATATATCTATTTAACTATCTATCTATCTATCTATCTACCTATCTATCTATCTATCTATCTATCTATCTATCTATCTATCTATCTATCTATCTATCTATCTATCTATCTATCTATCTATCTATCTATCTATCTATCTATCTATCTATCTATCTATCTATCTATATATCTATCTACCTATCTATCTATTTCTCTATCTATAAATCTATCTATCTATCTATCTATCTATCTATCTATCTATCTATCTATCTATCTATCTATCTATCTATCTATCTATCTATCTATCTATCTATCTATCTATCTATCTATCTATCTATCTATCTATCTATCTATCTATCTATCTATCTATCTATCTATCTATCTATCTATCTATCTATCTATCTATCTATCTATCTATCTATCTATCTATCTATCTATCTATCTATCTATCTATCTATTTATCTATCTATTTTTCTATGTATCTATCTATCTATCTATCTATCTATCTATCTATCTATCTATCTATCTATCTATCTATCTATCTATCTATCTATCTATCTATCTATCTTTTTATCTATATATCTATTTATCTATCTATCTACCTACCTATTTATCTATTTATCTATCTATCTGCCCTCCATGCCTGTCTGTCTGTTTGTCCATCTGCCTGTCTGTTATGTTTATGTTTATCGGTCAGTCAGCAATTTTTTTGCCTGACGGTCTGAGTGCGTGTCTGTTTCCGTATCTGTTTTCCTGGATGCCTGTCTGTCTACCTGTTTGCCGGTATGTTTGCCTGAGTGCTTGTCAATCTGCGTATCTGTTGTTCAGGGCGTCTGTCTGTCTGTCTGCATGCCTGTCTGAGTTTATGGCTGTCTAATCCAGAGAGATATAAGTATTTTGTGGGGTAAAAAACTAATAATAAAAGTAAAAAATTAACACAAGCGAACAAGAAGACCACGACACTTACGGCAGAACATAACAACAAAATATGAACAGGAAATAACATACCAGAGTCTACCGCCGAGTCAGAGACTGACCAAGGCTGTGATTCATTATAGCTCATTTCCTGGTATGTTGCAATGGGCTGGTATCCACTGGATAGTGCACTTGTTGAAGCATTTGGCCAGTCTTTCAAGGGAGATTTTCAGATCTTTCAATCCTTTAGTTTGATGGCTCTTCAGCGCTGATATTACTGAGAGGGCATCTGTAAAGATTACTATCTGTTTTTCTGCCTGTGCTTTGCATTCAATGAGAGTTTCAGCTGCCTGTTTCAGGGCTTCTGCTTCAGCACTGAAGTTATTGCAGTATTTGCCAGTGGCAATTGCCATAGAGTGGATTCTATTCTTTAATTTTATGAGGATGCCGGCACCCCCATTTTCAACTGCATTTTTTGCTCAACCATCAGTATATGCATGTGTCCAAAGCTTTGCTGTGAATTTTTGGTCAATATACTTGGTTGCTATACACTTTCTTTGTGTTTCTGTCTGTGTTCCCTTACTTTCAATGCCTGGAATATCAGATTTTAACTCAGGAAAGCATCTTATTTTCCACAGGGGGATTGTTGAGCTGTCTTTCTGTATGGGATCTAGCTGGAATGACGATTAAAAGAGGCAATATGAACCACCTCTACAACAGTAGAGAGAAGCTAACAGAGCAATATAATCACTATAATAGATCAATTAAAGATATGGACGGAATATTTATAGCAAATTCTGAATAGATCAGCTCCACAACCCCCTACCCCCCAACCCCTCTTTTTAATCCAGCTAGGAGAGAATAAGCTATCAGCCAACAAAACTACATGAGGCAGAAATAAATGTTATGGCGATTATCTCCCTTGGTCTGCCGTAAGAGTCCACGAATGGTGGCCAGAGAGTTAGAGAAAAAGGATGAGTCTATAGAAAGAAGTAACCTTCAATCAAGAATTACTCATAGCAGTGAGGTAAATAGGAGGATCTAAGGAAGAAAACTGATTGTTCTCGGTTTTTGTAAAGTTTATAACCCCGCCACTATTCTACGAGATAAATATTTGTCACTATGTAACAATACACTCGTGTTCAGAAAGTCCACAGCTGAAGGTAATTCAGCAGTATATAGCGATGGATATATATATATATATATATATATATATATATATATATATATATATATATATATATATATATATATATATATATATATATATATATATATATATATATATATATATATATATATATATATATATATATATATATATATATATATATATTAGGAAACACCACTTTAAGATGTAGAATCTTACACACATCTTGTCAGAAATATATATAAATTTAAGAAGGCAAAGGTACAGAAGAATAAATAGAACTGGTCACCCAATCATAAGCTGGACGTAGTATAGAGAAGTCTTTAACACTTCGCTCCCCTTCTACCGTATCTCGTATGGAAATAACTTTCCGTGTTGTTTATGCAGTGAATGTGTAAGCACGCTTCTTTTTACAGGGGAATTTATTGCGGTATTTTTTTTTTTTTGTAACGGGAGAAAACCTGCACAAAAACAAGAAATCAATATTTAGGGCATGTTTTTATAGCAAACGCTTTTTTTCAGATAATAATGTAAATTTATAATGCAAACATAGCACCATTGTACATGTATTACTCAAAATATTATTATTTAATAAGTTTAAATTGCGGTGTGGCTGGTCTCTTAAATAAATATAATTTAAAAAGCCAAGGTATACTTTAGTTAATACTTTTATAAAGCTATAAATATCTTAAAAGTAGTACTATCATTACAGAGTAAAGTGTTTACCTACCATGTTGAACTTGTACATGCGTTTTACATCCGGCGAATTCGCCATCAATAAAGCCTTGAAATATACCGCCTCTCACCATCAACCGCAACATATAGTCGGATTTGATTCTTCCAGGCTACGTTATTGTAAAAAAAGTACATTTATATCTGCGTCATAATTGTCTGTCAATCTGACACTGTAAAACGATATATATAAGTAGTAAGTACGGTAGACGGGGAACGATATAGTATATATATATATATATATATATATATATATATATATATATATATATATATATATATATATATATATATATATATATATATATATATATATATATATATATATATATATATATATATCACCTCTACACCTCACGGTAGAAGGGGAACGACTAAGTAAGTAAGTATATATATATATATATATATATATATATATATATATATATATATATATATATATATATATATATATAATTTCTCAGTGACAATTTTACATAGCACCAGGCTGACAGCCGTTATTTGTTTTTTGACGGACAGTATATGTTGGGTAAAAGTGAAAAAAGTAATACACCCACTGACTCTGAGGCATAATCACTGACAGGGGACAAAACATGTATCTCGTTTTATGGTGTTATGATTAAAATTCAATACCATTATGTCTGTATAATAGGTAGCTCAACAGGGCTCCTTTTTTGTTTATTTTATACGGAGTCACTTATTAATAAAGGAAGTGACGTCATGCTGATATGGTTGTATGGCAAATGTGAACAAATTTGAAGAAGTAGTGAGTTGATCGTCTGCAAGAGATATGCGGCTTGTGTTTGGAAGTGAGCGGACGTATGTGTTTTGAGCTAATGCAGTACTCTGTGTTTTTCCTGAATTATTAAATCCCCAGGACATCAATATATTCGTTAATGTCTCCCTTGATTGGGAAACGGAAGAAAGACATAGCTCGCCACAGAAACGTTTGCCATCTGGAAGTGTGTGCAGCCGGCCTGGCCTTTGATGCCATGTGTGTATTCTGAATTGAGGGTCATATCATACCATACTGTCAGCAAGGCAGAAGACGGTTGTATAACTGTGATAGCCAGAGAAGCATTCAATCACCAAGTTTACATCTTTGCTCAGGTCTCTGGAACCCTAGTGCATGGGAATTGCCAACCACTGTCTACATCAGATTGCCAGCTCAGTGCAGTCAACACAAATACGTTTTTCAAAGAGAGGACTGATTCAAAATTTATAGTTGACCACACCTCGAAAATAATTATGATGATGCTAGTCTTTGTTAAGATCAATACAAGTGTAAAAACAGTATCTTAAGTCACAGTGAATCTCTCACAAGTTTAAGAACAGTGATTCCACAACTACTAGTTCAAGACTAGGCAACAGTGAAAGATGGTATAAGAGACATTATAATATAAATGACATTTTGTTATAAAGTGATATTTCCCAAGAGGTAAGAGTTTTTGACATTCTATATGTAAAACTTTAATTGTGTGTTACACAAAACTTTTTGTGAATTTATTATCATTTGTATTGCATACCATCATTCTTATTTAAAAAGAGAATAGAAGACAGTGATGTAAATGAATAGATTGATTAATTGTATTCAAAGTCTTGAGTAACTCATTACAGTTTTGTTTGAAGTTGCTTTCTTTTATTAATTTCCCTAGACATAATCATAACATAAGATAGTTGCTGAGAGGAGACGACTAAGTATGTGGTACTTCATATTACCATCTGGGCCAGATAACTTGATAGTCTGACTATACCTATGACAACCAAACACCATTGCTCATTTCTGTGACTGGGGAATGTCTTATAAGACCAGAACTCTTATATGGCAATTGTATACTTTGTATCATCTGATACATTTTTTTATCAAACTATCATCTACACAAATTAACATCTCGTGACACTGGGGTCTCGTTCGCAGGATATCATTGATATGTCAGAGCCATCTGTCTTCTTTTCTTCTGTCTTGTAAAAATTTTTAATTATTTTTCAGACAGTTCATAGGAAATTTGTTGAGTACTATTGAGTACTATTTTAAAAGTGTGGTCCATATATAGTGAAATCAGTCTTAGTTAATTTAAAAAAGTGAATTAATTAGATCAATTATAGTTTGAGTCAGTCAGTACCAAACCTCTAGTATATCATGGCGGACTTGGTTTAGGTCTGAAACACTGCAGATGGGAAAAGAGCTTGATTTTACTAGTGATGCTCTGATAGAATATGTTACGACTGAATGTGATAAGTATATGGAAAGAGAAAGAGAAGACAGGAACATGAAAGCAGAGAGGGAAGAAAGGGGACGGCACGCGGATGCTGAAAAGGAAGATAAGAAGTTAGCATTGGAGATGGAGGCTGAAGCTAAGAGATTGGAGATTGAGGGTGAAGAAAGGAGGTTACAAGTTGAAGCCGAAAGAGATTCAGATCAGAGCACTTTTAACGTATTTGTGATCCGTCGCCTTATGTGAAGAATTAAGCAATGGCTTTAGCCCATTCAAGCCACAGCTTGTGTAGTCCAGCGAAATACGTTTAACATTATTTACTCTATAGATGCAAACAAATGTCTAGATGTATATATATATATTAAAAAGACTTGCTCATACTTTTGCTTTTATACCTAAAATAACTGAATCAACTATGATAGTTTTGTTTTAAAATAACATGTAACACATTTAACAATCAATTAGTTTTTTAACAGCTTAAAATAACGACAGAACGATGGTGAAATTTAGATGTATATATAAAAAATGTCTTCACTGAGACAGGGGTTAAGGATTTTTTTTTAAAAATTGTCCTTTTGCCGTCCTTAATAAGAACTTAGCTGGTCTAAGTGAGTCCTGCAGCTGTGGTTTCATCAATTCTTTTATGATAAGGGCCCTTCTTCACACAACGTGTCCAATGTAGGTGGTTAGTTTTGAATCCCTGCTCTTAACTCACACTAGTGGCGTAGAAACTTTACTCTTGCAGCTTCGTACCAAGAACATTAGACACAATAGAAAGAACACATGCTTCTGCTAAGTACATTTGTGGGCTGCAAATTAACAGGCGCATTATCTCGCTGGAAGATGTGCCTGGACAACGCAAGGGCAATGGATTGCCTGAATTACGATTAACAAGGTGCATATAGGTTGTAGTCGTTGCCTGTGACTCGCATTCAAACTACTTTACATTTGGATTACTCTGTATGTTTATTTATTTCTCTATGACTAAAGTGTGTTGAGTTATATAAAAATCTGCAAATCTTCTCACTGTCAACTGTAACGGAATAGGTAACACATTTTCCATTTTTTTTTGTGGTCCGTCTATTATTTTGACAGACACCTTTACATACCTAGGATGCATAGTAACACCAGACGGCGGAACAAGCAAAGACATCAACAACAGAATGAACAAAGCAAGAACAGCCTGTTTTAGTCTAAACAACATCTAGAAGTCTTCTCAGTACAGCACAAGGACACAACTAAGATTATGTCAGCTGTATGCTTTCTGTGCTTCTCTATGGTGCGAAATGCTGGAGAGTTACAGATAAGGAAATGTCGATATTATCATCTTTTCTTACTACATGCTTAAGAGAAATTCACCGAATCTTTTGGCCGAATACCATCACCAACCAAGATCTGCTTACTCGGAGCAAGCAAGAGGACATGCACACCATCATAGCTGGCAGACGCTGGAACTGGGTTAGCCATGTCCTCAGAAGAGACACCGATGCCATCACAAGAACAGCTAATCTATGGACCCCTGAAGGAAAACGAAAGAGAATCCGACCACAAAGAACTTGGCGGAGGACTGTGGAGGCTGAGATGCAAAGAATGAACCAGAGTTGAGGCACTGTACGAAGGATGGCCACCGACCGAGCGAAGTAGAATCAATTTGTTGTTGCCCTACCAGACGCCACTAGGCGTAATGGCCACTGACTGCTTTGACGGTCGGCGGCTAAGGATCAAAGAAGAAGAATGAGTCGCAGTGAAAAATGAAAAAGCTCCTCTTCTTTTACAAAAGATATTGTAGTCTGTTTTAGTTATCTGTCATGTTTTGTTGTACGACGAAAATGTGTAAAGTTATTTTTATCACTATACATTAAAAGTTACACATGCAAATATCGAAAAATCATTGAATACTCAGCCTGCTCTTGTAAAATGTATTCTTTAAAAAAATAGATGCCAAATAGATTACAATACTTACAATATGAAATATGTCTCACAAGGTCTTCCTTTTTTCCTCTTACCCTCAGGAACCCAAGTGAGCGCCTGTAGTGGTATTCTGTTGTTTTGCATTCGTAGGACATGACCGATATATGACCATCGTCTTTTCCTTATATAGTCGGAGACATATTTCTGCCTAGAGTCTTCTCTTATTTGTCGATTAGTCATGAATTCTTTCCAACTGATGTTCATGAGTTTTCTAAGACATTTGTTCTCGAATGTATTCAGCTTGTTCTCCAATGATTTTGTTATTTTCCAACTCTCACAGGCGTATGTTAACACTGAGATAACATTTGAATTAAGCAGACGAAGCTTGGTATGTATATTCAATGATCGTAATTTCTAAATGTTAGATAATCTATTGAAGGCGCTAGCTGCCAAAGCAATTCTAGTATGGATTTCTCTTGTTGTGTCACCATCCTGAGTCATTTTAGTGCCTAAATAATTGAAACTTTCAACTTTCTGTAGTTTTTCCCTGTTCAAGATGATATCAAAGGTCTCGTTAGAAAAGTTCATAGCTTTAGTTTTAGAGGCATTTATTTGGAGACCTATTTTAACCGAGAGATGACACAAATTATTTATTGCTTCTTGGGATTGTCTTGGTGTTGAACTTAAGAATGCTACATCATCTGCGAAATCCAGGTCCCCCAGGAATTTTCCATTTGTCCATTTTATACCTAATTGTTCATTGTGGGTATAGTTTCTCATAACCCAATCAATAGCTATTCCAAAAAGTAGTGGTGACATAATACAGCCTTGTTTCACCCCTGTTTCTACTGTAAACCATTCTGTATTCCCTTTATTTGTTCTAACACAACATCTTGCATTGTCATATAGTGCTTTGATTATATTCACATATTTTGTTGGAAAACCATAGATTGTAAGTATCTTCCACAATGATGGGCGGTGTAGACTATCAAAGGCTTTTTGAAAATCGACGAAGGTGATAATAAGTGGCGATTGCCTTTCCACTGATTCTTCTATAATTGTTCTTAGTGTGAATATTTGATCAATACATGATCGTTTCGGCCTGAAACCCGCTTGTTCTTCTCTGATCTTTTCGTCAGCATGCAATTTAAGTCTTTCTAACATCATGCAACATAATAATTTTCCAGGTACTGATAATAGAGATATACCACGCCAGTTATTACAGTCTGATAGATCACCTTTCTTCGGTAACTTTACAATAATACTGTCTTTCCATTGTTGTGGTGGTTGTTCTTCTCTCCATACTTCATTTATAATATCTAAAATTCTCAAGAGGTTGTTGTCATTAACTGCTTTAATCATTTCCCCTGAAATTTCGTCAACTCCAGCAGCTTTAAAATTTTCTAATCTTTTAACGGCTTGTTTGATCTCGTCCAGCGTGAATTCATCGCAAGTTATTGGCAAGGTGGTGATGGGTGTTTCATTATTAAAATCAGGTGTTACTGTTGGTGGTGGTCTGTTTAGCACCTCCATGAAGTGCTCAGCCCATCTCTTCATTTGTTCTTTTTCTGTTGGTATTGAATTCCCTAATTTACCTTTAACAGATGTTTCCATAGCAGTAGGCTGGTGACATAGTTGTTTTGTAATTTGATAAAGGCACCTACTATTACCAGTTCTTGCAGCATTTTCAGCTTCTACGGCCAGTTCATTGATGAAATGTCTTTTATCTCTTCGAGTTTTTGTCTTCACTTCTTTATTTAACAAGTTATAAGTTAGTTTGCAAGATTCAACTGCATTATGTGTACTTGCCGCTAGTAGTTTAAGTTTTGCTGTTTTCCTTTCTTGTATTTTATCCCAAGTATCTTCTCTCATCCATTTTTTCTTTTTATGTACTAGGTATCCGGTGGTCGCTACTGCTGCTTCTGTCATTGCTGTTCTCAGTTGTTCCCATTTAGTATCGATTGTCTTGGTGTTGATATCGTTGTCAATTTTGCCTAAAGCATCGAAATAGTTGTTCATTTTGACATTATATTATTAATAGATTAAAATAAGTTAATAGATACTTTCAAATTTATATTTTAAGTTTTACGTAATTCTTTCCCTTAAACATATAAACTTACCTTAGTAAACTCCCCTGAACAATACAAACTAGCTCTGATCTATCTATCTATCTATCTATCTATCTATCTATCTATCTATCTATCTATCTATCTATCTATCTATCTATCTATCTATCTATATATATATATATGTCTATCCATCTATTCGCCTTTCTCTAAATTAAGGATCATGTTTGGCGAATGACACAAAATGTGATGTATATGTCGACCACATTTGTTAAAAAAGTGGCATTATGCACACTTTAGAAACCAGTAGAAACTCCTTCCCAAGCCCTGATGGTCTACATCGGCATTTTTCAACCTTTTCGCCGGGGCGCCTTGGGGCGCCATGACTGACGGTAGGGAGTGGATTTGTTTCGTATTTAGCTGTAAAGAAAACTTAGAGCTGTGGGAAATTTCAGTTTTGGTGTTTGTCAACCTGCGTGACCCCGGAGAAACTGTGATGTTAACCAGCCTTTAAAGTCCCGCTCCCCCGACCAGCCTATCAACTTTCCGCGCATTCTCCTCGCACGACCATAGTAGGTAACGCGGTGATTTTCTGTTTTCAAACGTTTTTCATTGTGTTGTGAGTTTGATATAAACCATGGAAAGATATTTTAATTTTGCAAGTGTTAGCAAAAAGCGAGAACTTGTTGAGGATGACAAAGAAAGTGGTAATGAGGAAAGAAAAAGTAAGTTTACAAAATACGACTGACGAAGGTTACTTAGATTTTGGTTTCGCGTGCACTCTTGTGAACGATGAAGAGCGTCAACAGTGTGTTTTGTGTTTCATAATATACTCTGTCGAATGTATGCTGCTTAGCAAATTGAAGCGCCATTTACAAAGTGTTCATAAGAATGATGTAACAAACCAAGAGAATATTTCTCTAGAAAGCTGAGCCAAATGAAAGAAGAAAAAGCAGCATTTTCTAAGCAGAAGACAATCTCAAGTAAAGTTCTTCCAGCGTCCTACAAGGTAGCAAATCCGGTAGCAAAATGAAAGAAACCACATACGATTGCAGAAGAACTCGTTTTACTATGTGCTATTGATATGGTGTCCATTATGGTTGGAGAGTCCGTGGGAAAACAGCTGTTGCCAATTCCTTTGTCGGACAGTACAATTAGCCGTCGAATTCAAGATTTAGGAGAGGATCTTATTGAACAGATTATAGAAAAAATGAGAGGGAAGGACTTTGTTTTGCAGCTCGATGAGGCCACAGATAGCAATAGAGATGCTCATTTAATCTGTTATGTGCGGTTTGTTGATGAAAAAAACGAAATGGGGGAAGATCTTTTTTGTAAGGACATAAATGCAGGTCCGACAGGAAAAGATTTATTTGAAATTGTGGACAACTTCATGGCGGAAAATAAAATAGACTGGGCTCATTGTGTTGGTGTGTATACCGATGGTGCTCGATCAATGTCGGGCTGTTACAGTGGCCTACAAGCACTCTTCCGAGGCAAAGCTCCTGATGCTGTTTGGACCCATTGTATTATCCATAGAGAAGCACTGGCTTCACAGCATTTGAGTGTTGATTTGAAAGAAGTCCTGCAAACTGTCATAAATGTGGTGAACTTTATTAAAACTCGACCTCATAGAGCTAGATGTTTCAGTAAAATGTGTCACGATATGGGGGCTGAGCATACGTCTCTCTTATTTTATAGCAGCACTCGATGGCTTTCCATGTATTATCGCGCATTTTTTAACTTAGGCGGGAACTCTATTCTTATCTTGATGAAGAAAACCATGTCAGTGCTAAGTGCTTTCTGGACACTGACTTCCTGTTAAAAGTTGCATACCTCTGTGGTCTTTTTGAAAAGTTGAACTCGTTGAATAAATGTCTGCAAACTCATTTGATTCAACTTATTGGCAAAGTTTAGATCTTCAAAAAGAGATTTGATGTGGAGAAGGAAATTTGGGTAGCTGTATATCAATTGGTGCCAAGATTTGACAAGCTGTGTAACAACAAGCAAGCTCAAGTTTCACACTGAGCTGACTGGTACTTTATTCATCATATTTTTTTTCCTGTTTTACTGTACAAGTGTTTTGTTATGGAGATTGAATCGTGAGTGCAGTATATCAGTGAATGATTTTCAGACAAAAAAAATAAAAAAATGTTAGAAAGAAACTACTTTATCTGTGGTGTTTTCTTTTTTATAGTAAGGGTTTTCAAAGTGCACTTTGTGTATATTTTTTCTTCTACGTGTAATTTTGTCACAGATTGTCCAATTGCTTTTTTTAAAAATTACATTTAAAAATTACATTGTTTAAAAGCCTTTCCAAAGCTACACAGTTACCTACGGCTACTTCCTTAACCTGAAAAAGATCTCATACTGCTCATCAGCTATGGAAGAATCACACTACAGAATGTATATGGTAAATTACTAGAAAAGATAAGATTCTACACAAGTAATGAACCACCTTGAAAATACGCACATCCTTCCTGATACCCTCGATAGTTATAGACACATAAAAGTAACACGGGGTAAGGCTGGATCATTTGTGTACGATGTGTACGAGAGATTCCAGGTTAACAATAAACGGTTGTTGTAGCACTTGACCTAGTGGATGATTATAACCTCGTTTTTTTGTTGTTGTTTTTTTTGGGGGGGTTAGGGAGGCATAAACGAAACATTGCTCAGTTGAACATAAATGTGTTTCATAAACAAACAAAAACTAAGCTTTAAGAGCATTTTTGTGCATTTTTTGCCATTGTTGGAATGTGTTTTGCAATATTTCCTTACTTTTATGGCATTATTTGTTATTGTTTGAGTCATTACTGTGTATATTTGTGTTTTATTCAATAAAAGTTGGCATTTTTTAGTGTTAATATGTTCTTACTTATTGTTTTCCTTCCACAATTTTCTCTACTTCACTGTTTTCTCTACTTCACTGTTTTCTCTACTTCACTGTTTTCTCTACTTCACTGTTTTCTCTACTTCACTGTTTTCTCTAGATTATTTAATAATTGTCCATAAACCCCTGAAAAAAACGTTGCCCTAATATAACCAACAGCCCAATTAGTCTCGTTTGTCGAAGAAGATGGCTAACTATTTGTATGTGAAAGAACAGGTTGCTACGTTATTTCGTTTAGGAGATACTCGAGCTTAATTGGGCCAGATGGGTTGGAATCTCTATGTCGATCGACTACAGACATTAACAATAATTCGAAGACAAAACCTATTACGGACAACCATATTTATACATGAAGCTAACGATCGTACAAATAAAAAAGAGACATGGATGACAGTGATCCATAATCTGGTTGAACAGGATGAGCACGTTTTATTGATCATGCTGAGCACAGATTCCACATATCAGCGAGAGAAACGAAAATTAAGCCTGTAGTTTGCACTGTCGCCTCTCATACGTCCGCGCTCAGCCTATACAAGTAAGCGTTGGTTCTTTCAAAATCGTACAGATCGCAAAATAATATCAGAAGATAGACAGACTGCTGGAGGTTGAGAGAACAGCAGGCTCGGTAAACATATTTCTCCATCAGCGTGCTGGGCAATTCAAATCATCACCACATTTTAAAAGTGATGTTTTAGGTTTATAATTATATATGTATTTATTGTAAATAAATTCAATTCAATTTCATTTCAGGTTAGATAAGTTTAATCGAGTTGGGAGGACTAAAGTGGAATTTAATTTGTGGATGACGAAACGAGCACGATACTTACCAGGGTTAAGCCTGAATTTACACCCATGAATGTTTAAAAGCGTATAATCCATAAGAATACTTTTATAGATGACTGCAAGCTACTATAACTGTAGAAGGCGACTGCAGCATCGTGATTTGCACTAACAGTTTATTTATATTTATTTATGAAAATGTATACAGTTAGACACATGTCATGCCTATGTTATACTGCCAATAGAACAGGTCCATGTGTCATACATACAAGTGTAATACTCTGAAAACCTTCACTCCCTGATATGTAGACTTGTGCGCCATTACGTCCAAAGATTAGCCACATGTCACACGTTGTTCCAGGTTACTGTTCTGGTTTGGAACAGCAGGATCTCGAACTGAAATCCACCCGTGACTCATTTCAACAATAAGGAGCACCTCGGTGTGATTCTGTTCATGTTGTAGGCTCCATCAGGTGTTGGTTAACCTAGTGCAGAGTCAATAACCTGTGTGGACCAGAAGAGCTGTACCAGAACATTGAAGCTGAGTAAAATATGTGTGAATATTCACCAACTATTCTGCGCGGTCAAAAGTAAAGATCTGTTCTAAGTCAAGATTCAAGACGTGACATTTAGTTTTAAAGGACATTTGAAGGAATATTCTGTTTATTTTGAAGATTTCCACAAGGACTTTTAGTCTAATTAATAATTACAACTCTGCTTTTGAATAAGTGTGAAATTAATCTTTTATTTCATCCAATTTCATAATTTTTCATCATTCATAATTGCACAAGACGAACACCAAAGATAGATCTACGTAATAAATGATTCAGTAATTGTAATCCTCTGACTTATCAATTTTATATTGTTGCACTTGAGTTTTTACTGAATTGTTGATTATCGTAGGCTAGTTACATAGCAAAGGTGCCATCTTAGGCTCTAACTTTAATCTGATTACTATCTGAAGTTGAGACCTTCACAGCCGTGACTATCCTGTGATACCAGTGCTCTTTTCTGACACGGGGACTATACTCTTTCAGACATAATTTTTTTCTGTTCTTTCAGTAACTACTACTGACCCCTATACTCATAAAAACCTTTCGCTACAGTAATTCTGAACTCATCAAATATAAACTTTCAGTTTGACATAGAAATAGTACAAATATTCAGTTATAATTTTATGTCTTTTGTGTGTGTGCTTTTTTTTTTAAATAAGGAATTATTTCGTTAATAAAAATAATATTTTCAGTTTGTCACAAACACTGTAAATATTTAAGTTGCATTGTTATTGTGTCATTGTGCGTAAATGTGTCTTAGACTGCAAGTTGTTTCTTAATAAAATCGTTTTTTTTGCAACGTGGTTTCAATTTGACACAGTAACATGAAGATTTCAGTTTGACACAGTAACATGAAGGTTTCAGTTTGACACAGTAACATAAAAGTTTCAGTTTGACACAGTAACAAGAATGTTTCAGTTTGACACGATAACATGAGGGTAACAAATTGACACAGTAACAGGAAATAAACATTTGATTATATTTTTAGGTTCATTTTGGTTTTGTATTATGTCGTTTTTTTTTGTCTTCTTTTAATAATACCAAATAATTTGAGTTCAGCTCGGAAACTAAAATAGAAAGTTTTTCTTTTAGGTCATTCTTTTATTTTATACGACATTTTTCCGTTTATTTTTTCGGTCATAAATACATTTTTTATTGATCATTTTCACGCAAATTTTAGGTCATACAAATCCTAGCCCTACGTATAATAGTTCTCTCGAGTATGGAAACACAGAATGTCTGAGTTTAGACAGAATATGGATGATAATGTGAAAATAGAGAAAGTTAAAGTTACATGGAAGTATGGATAGAGGTAAGACTTCTGGAGAGAAGAGAAATATTATCAAATATCTACTTCCAAGCCATACACAGACTCTGTTTAAGATGTCATACCCTCGTCCGTCCTTCAATGCTAAATAGAATATTCTACTACAATAAGGAGTACAACAACAAACATAAAGTTACAGTGATAATATAGTCAATTATGATCACTCAGTATGGAGCCGCGGTAGCATAGTGGTTAGTGCACTGGCTTCCTAGCGCAGTGGTCTATGGTTCGATCCACAGATGAGGCGGGAATTTTTTAGGCCACAAACGGCTCCTGGGTCGATCCAGCCCCAAATGGGTACTAGAGCAACTCTGGGAAGGTTAAGGCGGCCGGCGTGATGCCGACCACATCACCCCTCGTGTGCCGACGGTCAAGATAATATGGGCCTAACACCATATTCCCAATATGCCTCAATGGGCGTGTAACGGGTTCCTATGATCACTCAGTACATATAAATATATTTATTAAAGAAAGCACAACATTGAACCAAACAAAAAACCTCACCAATGCCTTCACTAGCTCTGAAGGGTTAGTGAATGTATCAATATCACAACCAAAGAAAAATACAACAAGATATCACTCAATCTCTCAGGCACAACGTCTCACTCCAAACCACCAACACCCGTACACTTTCTCACTCCCAAGAAAATCTAACTAAAGGGTTTAAGCCCCTAGTTTCGCGAGAAAACGGCCATTCCTTATGGTAATAATCCTTTTAAGTAAGTTACTTTCTCTGCTAGAAGGAAAAAATTACTACACTGTTTCACCTAGGTTGAAATTTCCAGGCTATGGAGATAAGCTCTTTCTGTAACAGTGTCATTATAAATCCTATGCTTTCACAATTTACTGTAGCTGAACGCCACACTAGGAGGTGGGGGAAATTAAAACAAGTGCAGAAATAAATTCACCTACTGATCCAAACAACGAGGACTTTTGCTGGTGAGCGAGTATGCATTAGGCGAGCTAGGGCACCTCGTATACTGGATAATGAAGACTTGAACAATAAAACGGGTGACGAGTGCTGGCATCTGACTACTCCTCTCGGTCATTATGTCAGTAAACTCATAGGTAACCGTCTATCAATGGGTCGGACAGTGTTGCTGAAACTGACTGTATGGCAAAAGCGACAGCCCGTTTATGTTAAGACGATGGTTAACTGCAACTGGCGGCAATATGTGATGTAGGTATATAATCCAGGACGCAAGGCTTCTGCTTACGTGTAGGTAAAAGAAATCGATGTATAGCGGTATGATAAAAAAGCACGAGTAATGTGTGCTTCACAAGTACTGGCCATCAACGAATCCGTTCTGTCGGCCGGTCGTATACTCCGAGTTAACTAGCTGTTAATAGATCGGAGAGTGTTGCCAAAAATGACTTGATGTCAAAGGCGACAGCCCGTATGTGCTGGAGCGATAAACACATTCAACAATCGACTGTGGTTAAGTAATCCGCATAGCGACCTTGTAATTGAAACCTGGCAGTATGACGTAGACTGCCTGATGATATTTATTTTTTGAATTTGTAAACCTCTAACAGCAGCAAATCACATCAGGAAGCACAAAAGAAATGCTGACTAAGGCTCTGAAAATATACAGCAATTCAAAAATCTCAATAACCGCTGTAACAGCCATCCTCCCGTTGCTTACAAAACAACTTCCAACTCTCATTCATTCACTCTCTCTCTCTCTCTCTCTCTCTCTCTCTCTCTCTCTCTCTCTCTCTCTCTCTCTTTCTCTGTCTCTCCCCTCGCCCCAAATCAAAACAAGTCCTTCTCTCACTTGCTCTCGTTGATTTAATTAGCCTAACAGTTCACACAGGTAAATCCAGCCAAATGTTCGCTTGGCCAGCGTGTCTGCTCGCGCAATGCTGAATGCGACCCACAGTGAACATATTTGCACACACACCTGGTTTCAATACTGTAGTAAAACGTGCACAAGCTGTTAAGTTCCCACGCTGACAGTTACCTAAATAGTGTTGAGTGTATACTTTATATGTATCAAATAGCAAAAAAAAAACATCTTTATAGCAATATTCTACTCACAAACAAGTGTAAACAAATCGTGGTAAAAATTAACTTTTCACCGACTCACTCTTCTTGACTGGTAAAAATTAACTTTTCACCGACTCACTCTTCTTGACTGGCTAACACTTAGTGGTGATGTATAGTGGCTCACTTAATAAAATTCAGAGCATCCTGGTAACAAAAAAATTTACCTTGAAGAAAAAACGAATGTATATATATTTAAACGTGACATCTTTTCTATTAGATTAAGTTAAAATCCCAAGGAATTAAACAAGTAAGGGAGCTTACCGAATAAAGAATGAATTCCGGCACTAACAACTGTTATAACCCCTGCGCAGAAGTTTCACTTTGCTCAGTGGCAGAATCCCTCTTGAGACGGTACTGAGTGATAAAACACCTCTTGCTTAAAAAGCGAGCTAGAGTCTGCAGGTTGCTTTTGCGCGTGTACAAGATGAAACAAATTCAGACGTAAGACCTTGGGGAGATATTCCCTGGGCGACTCAAGATACAAGAAGAGGACGTAATTTGCCGCAACGCTGGCAGTTCTACGAGCGACCGGGGTTCGCTGGACGAGACGATGGCGGCACACATAAAAGGGTAGAAGTGTAACTCAAAGAAACAGGGAAATAGCCGTTCTCGACAAGGAAGGTAGAATAAAAGAACCTATAGCTATATGCCGCTGTCCACGTGTAAAAGGGTGGAATTAGCCTATCCAACATACTGACATGACCAATGTCAGAACTAAGCACTACTGGGAACTATAAGACAGACAAGTGGGCGTGGACAAAAATGTACGACCAAGACGGGCCACACCACTGTGCTAAAAGTGACAGACATTTCAATCAAATCATGACAATAGTGTGAAATTTGAAACTTTAATGAATTATGTAATGACGTGCAGTGTTAACCCTTGGCTAACAAGATGGATTTGTATTACGCTTGAAAACATAGACATCTGAACCAATTCGCATTTATCCGGTACCACCCCCAAGGTCCTCCACTATCACCGACGCTGTTTAACATCTAAACAGCAAAAGTAGCCTCCATTCCACCAACTTGGCTGGGACAAACATTGTCTTAAGCAGATGACATACTCATTTATAGAACTGGCTCTGACCGACAGGAAATGTTCAATGGGATACACAGGACACTACAGATTAATTCAATTTATTTAACAAATAGTTATAGCTAATAGTTAACTAATCCTACTAACCACTAATTAATATTAAAACAAATTAACTAGTTCTAAAAGTAAACTACAGATAAGGTAAGATTCAAGGGAGATGTTACTTTTGTGGTACATGGTTTTTGAATATGATAATAGGCAAGCTGGTTCACTCCGGACAAATGCAAATCTTCTCTTTTTTTTTTTTTAATTCTTCTTTTCTTGTTAATTCTCAAAAGTGTATTTGTTTACAATACACGTACAAAAATTGGGTCATACAAATTATAAAGAAATGTAACAGCAATTACAAGGACAAAGAAACATGCGTTGGTAGAAGCCCCAGCATACACACACACATACATAAGTATAAAGATACATACATACGCTACTAATACTTTTTAATATTAATAAATCTAATGTTGCAATATCTAAACAAGTTAATAGGGCTTGTTTTACTGAAAAAACTACGTAGAATGATTTAAGTGTTTTGTTTTCTATGTGAATATATTGTAGAATTGTTTTGAGTTAAAAATCCTTTGTTCATAGATGGCTTTATATCTGCAAATCCATACTAGATGTCTATATTCTGCCAAAAGTGTAAGTAACTGAACTTTAATGCATGGAGTAATTTTGGGAAAGATGTTGAGCATACCTGCTTTATACAAAACTACTTCTGTTGTTGTATTTTTTGTAATGTCTATTTCAAAGTGTTCAAAGTTTGTGTCACTGTATTAAATAATGAAAGAAAACCTGAGTCCTGTGGATAGTAAATAAATAAGTAAATAAATAAATAAAGGTAATTAACAGGTACTCTTTGGACATAAAGGGTGGCACTAGACAAGAGAAAAGAAAATATGAATGATATTCTTACCGGGAAACAGAGGTGAAAATTATGAGGACAACATGTAAAGAACTTGATCGGATGGCACAGGACAGGAAGACTTGGCTTGTGTTTGCTGAAGGCCTATGCTTCTTGATGTATCATCTGGTTGTGGACCATGTTTCTTCTTGTTACTTCAGTCACCTTCCTCAGATACCTCATTCCTGAGGCTTAGATCTGGCTTCTGTGGGTTGTAGTCGTTGTCTGTGTCTCGCATCCAAACGAGTTAACATTTGGATTAATCTGTACTTTTATTTCTTTCTCTATGAATGAAGGGTGTTGAGTTATATAATAATCTGCACATCTTCTCACCGTTATCTGTAACGGAATTGGTAACGCATTATCCATTTTTTTCTGTCCCTCTATTATTTTGCCGTTATACCCTGTTAACCAAAACTTGTTATATTTGGGGTACCGGTATATAGTTTGATAACTTCTTCGATGTAGCACGTTCCTAGTCCTGAAAAGGACTGGTCCTGAATAGAACCGATAGCTGCCTGTTTGGTCCCTTCTCGTTGATATCTGTTTCGGCTGTATGTTGATTACGACTGTCTCTTTTATATTTGGTAGGAGTTCCTCTAGGGTTTTCGTAATTATTTTGTCTTTGGTTTCTTTGCTTCTTTGTCTTCCTTGATTGCTTTTTGTTACGATATCCTCGATGATCCTTCTCTCTGTTTCAATTCTGTTGAGTACTTCTTCGTTCTCCTCCTTTAGCTCTGCAAGTTTGGCGATGTGGACTTCTATTTGGTGCTGAATGGATTTCATATCCTGTAACATTGTCTGGGCGCTCTATAAGGCTCCCATTGTTTCTTCTCTTATGGTATCTGTGTCTTCGTTGTGCTGCCTGTTCCTGTCGAATTTGAGTTTTTCTTTTATGTCTCGCACAACTGTGGTAAGTTTTATTAGTTGGGTTCTTGTGTGCTGTTCCTGTTTAGCAGTGCCACCTGAAGCGTCTCAGTGTCTTGCTTTTCTGAAGAAGATATTTTTGGTTACATATTCTTTCAGTACGGCCGTGGTTCCCGAGATAGTTTGCGCAGGTTCTGTTGGAGTTGCTCACGTTAGAGTTGTTGTCCCGTTTCGCGTAAGGACATTAATTGTAAGAGTGACTTCCCGCACAGTACCAGCAAACTGTTTCTCTCTTGCTATTGTTCTTAGTGTGCGAAAATTGCTGGCAGCTTGAGCACTGCATAACTCGATGGATGTGCTCTTCTGTTTTTTCGATATCTATCGTCTAGGTTTAGTTGACGTTATCTTGAAGTCTCTTCAATAGTTAGGATAGCTAGGTTTGTGTCCTTCTTGTCTCATGTCTTCAGCCTTTCAACCTGCGTTATTTTGACAATCTTGTTTTCTGTTTGCAGGCGGCTGCGGACTTCTTGTGTAGACCAATTGTTGTGGAACCCTCTTACAACTATCTTTTAGGTTTTCTTGTAGATCTCCACAGTAACTTTAATCTGGTGGGGCAACTTGACTTCTTTGTGTCCGGACTCTAGTTCGACCATCAGTTTGTTTGTCTTTCCGGTGTTATTTAGATCTATTATAACTCCTTTGTCGTGTCTTGTAACTCTAATTATGCTCCTCCTGCCCGTTATTGCTTCGAGTATACCTATCACTTTATCGTCGGGTAGGACCCTGAGCGAGGCCTCACCTCCAGACATCCGAGTTATCTTAATGATCCTCTCCTGTAGTGACTCGTGAGACACGGCATTTCATGGCTTGCGAAGTTTGCACGCTCCGACATCCGTCTCAGTTTGAGCGTGTGGTCTGTGGGACGGACTCTCCTGATCACCGTTGGACACTTGGTTGTTCTCCGTTGAGTCCCAGGTATCTCTATGTCTGCTATTGGTACGTCAGGAGCTACTTCTAATACTGCTTCTTGTAATTGTGGAGAATGACTAAGGAACTCGTCTCTGTATTCAACAAATATATGCCAATTTACATTTTAAATTTACGAAACCACAATCTTGTAAAACAATCCTTACCGAACACCAGACCCCCTTAAACATATAAAACTGACCTTAGTAAACTGCCCCTGACAAATACGAAACTTGCCAACTGAATTCTATCTATCTATCTATCTATCTATCTATCTATCTACCTATCTATCTATCTATCTATCTATCTATCTATCTATCTATCTATCTATCTATCTATCTATCTATCTATCTATCTCTCTATCTATCTATCTATCTATCTATCTATCTATCTATCTATCTATCTATCTATCTATCTATCTATCTATCTATCTATCTATCTATCTATCTATCTATCTATCTATCTATCTATCTATCTATCTATTTATCTATCTATCTATCTATCTATCTATCTATCTAATGGTAAGTGAACGATAAACCCAGATCAAGAATGCTAAGATTTAAGTTTTATATAACTGTACGTAAAGCATGAAACTTTCGAAGCATCGACGTGAATTTCAGCTAAGCCTAACATTTTCATCCAAATTACTCTTGCAATGTCCACCATTTCTAATATCAGCATGCAACACGTCATGTCGCATTATTATTATACACATGTTTTATTTGGTGTGTAGAAAATGGGGGGGGTTTGTAGACAGCTTTGATTATGAACTCTCCCTTAACATCTGTGTATACAAAAAAGCGACAGCGTGAAGTTTCAACCGTTTTATTCAAACATGATTCACGCTGAAAATAAAGTCCGAAGTAGAATAAACTACAAAAATCACTAGTACAACCAAACGCAGTGGAGTATATGATCTTACTAACTAATCATATGTTGGAAACTGCGAGTGAGGGAGTCATGCAGACATGGTCCTATAGAAGCCCTCACTAATAGCCCGTGATTCGAATCAGGGAATGTTATTATTCGCGTGCGACTGTCTATCCTAATTTATAACCCAAAGCGCAGCGGTCTGAAACACGGATACCTATAACATTAAACATGAAGTGGTACACAAACAAAAAGCGTGCTCCGATAACTCGTGCTACATACAATACTAGGTGTGAAAACAAGTGTACACTGAAAATTATGCATGCCTCCACACATTTTCTTCTGGCTAAAGAAAAAATATCCTGAGACCAATGTGACAAGTTAGACGAATACAGTTTCCACATTAGAGGACTGGGTCAAGCATGAAAAAGTGCACTTACAGCTCAATATGTAGGCAAGGAGTAATTGATGACCAGATCTAGCGTTATTTGAATTAACCTCATGAAGGTCATGCTTGTGTGAACGTTATAATAACAAATAGTTCTAATCGAATGAACATCACAACTCGTGGTTAACCTTTGACAGACCTTACATGCTCAGGCAGCTATCATTGTAGGACATGCAGGATCATTGAATCGATATTGACATCTTGAGTGCAGATCCCATAAGAAAATGTGGTCCCCATTAGCTCTAGGTAACAGAAGGGTGATAAAAACTTGAATTTCATGTAACCTCCATCTACCGTTATGTCTCTGGTTGACACATAAGCCCTCTCCACTGCATGCGAGACTGTCAGCTTGTCTAGCTTCACAGTATCATTTTCTGTTGTCCAGTCCATTTGGTCGGGCCTAATTGACAGCATTGCAAGTCTACTGCTACAACGCCAATTTTCATTCACTCGATAACTTTAAACAGAATAGAAAGGTTTGGGGGGTATTCCTTATGCTTTTACATGAACTCAACTTGTATGAAATGAAGTGTAATATTAAAGCACAAGACATTCAGTTTCATTTTTTGCGACCGACAACACTCTCGTTGATGAATTTGCATGAATAGCGTAATCATGCGGCACGAGATCATAAGTTCATCCTATATTGCGTACCATCTTATTATCACAATTCCATACTTTAGGGTTATACAACTTAAGAACTGACAATATTCCTTATCACTTCTCAGCGTACAATCTTCACGAACGCATCAAGCTCGATCCTTATCCCGTACTACCGTCCATCCCCACCCCACCCAGGATCCTGGGTAGCCTACACTAGCTTTTCACGGCAAGTAATCCGTTCACACCAGTATCACCGTCATATTGCTACTGAACTTATCCAGTATACAGTATTATATGGGTTTCATTTGACTAACTCATATCTGACGTTCCACACAAACACTCGAAAATCTTCTCAATAAAGAGGTGTAATCTGGATAACACAACTAGCGACTACAACCTGGCCAAACGATAACGAAGTTCAGCCAGACATCTTCAAATGACGAAATATGCTCTAAGATAGCCTTCAGACTACGAGCTCCAGAAGTTTGTCTAACGTTGATGTTTCAATACCCCTATGTGTGAGTTATTTTTACTTAGTAATCTAACTATACAGCATCTGAAGTCGCCGGCAATGCATCAAGGGTCATAAACAGTAGTCATTGATGGCATTGGGTCAGGACATTATCTCTGATAAACAGCTAGACCGTGACAAGTTCATAGTCGAACACGCTATCTCTTCAGAACGTCAATATGTTTCTTTTGCCAACAAAGTCGAGCGTACCTGCGATTTCGTCATAAGTACACTGGTCAGAGTAGGGCTTGAACAGCCACGCACATTGATACTATTGAGTTTCATACAGCGCGAATTCAGCATGTCCATCATTCACCTTGTGGCGAGCACCAGAGTATATCTACAAACTAGTAGACTCGCATATCAACAAGATGAAATCAAGTTCATGGCATAGACCCACACACCTTTCTTTTTCAGCCTAATCTGGATGCAAAGATGGTCTGCGTCTCTTCTAATAGGATTTTCTCCTCCAAGCCCATGTTTGGCGCGGCCTAGTTAGAACATTTTCTCCTCCCCCTTGGCAGGCTAACCGCACATCGAGAACTTCTCTGGTTAGACACCATAGCAATGGAACTGTTAACCAGTACTAGGGAGATTTATAATTATCTTATCATTCATACTCCAGACACCGTGTGCTGTTTGCAAGGTTCCCCTAGGGAAACCACTACATTACTGGATTTTATCATCCTAAATCAGAGCTTTTCATACTGCATGAAATCCCTGGATTTCTTTCTTTCTTCTTTAAAGCCTTCCAAAAATAGAAAATATCAAATAGCAAGACCATCGTAAAATAACTTTTTGCCAGTAAAGATTTTATAAAACTACTTCCTCTTTCTTCATTACTTGTACTCCGCTAATTCTACTCGAATAGCAGGAAATCATCTGTGGTTGGTTTGAATCTTCTTAATACGTAATAACAATAAAACACCTATTCTTGCTGGGATGCAAGAAATACGACAAACTCTAACAGACAAAATACTAAAAGAGTTCTCTCTGTAAAACATTCAATAATACGTCTACGAAAATGTCAAAATCATTTGATAAATGTGCATCCAATTTCCCACAAGCCATTTAATATCTCATGAAAAACCAAAAGAGCTACATATCTAAAACAGCGACAGGAGGCAATGACTATGTTATAAATATAACCGTAAATTAATCTTACAACGACTTAGCATGTAGTAACCACAAGCAGTCAGGATCTCATCACAAAGGAAAACACACACTCATGTAGAATACCGTGCATAAATAATCAGCCCAAAACCAATAATTAAACAGTCGTGCCATTTCATAGATACTATTCTGAATAAACACACATCACACACACACTACACTACACATTAGAGCTGGGAAAAATTAACCAAAAAGTAAAGGAGCCCGCAACAGTCCCCTGGAATGAGACCAGTACACTGAACGTATCCATAATCACACATCAAGAAAACTCCCCTCACAAAAACTACCTCTACTGCCGTTATGGGCTCGATTGATCATCCAGTTAGGGGGTGGGGGCGGAGGGGGCAAGGAATCGCTGGATCGGGGGGGGGGAGGGGGGGGGGGTGGGGCTGTAATTGTGGGGGGGGGGGGCACGGGCGGAAAAAAAAAAAAAAAAACAAATCGCAACCCGATCCGAACAACAATACGGGTTTTCGTATCCCTAAAGGTGCACGCCGGACTTAAAAAAAAATACGATCGTCCAGTCAGCGACCAGTGGGGATGAAACCACCCCCTAAGCGACTAAAGCAAAAGCATACATACACCTGAGGATGGAGTGCCTTCGATTTTCTAATCTATTCAGAATAATTTAAAGCACGCGACTAAGTTCAACTCATAATTTTTAACATATTCTCTTAAAAATATTCTTCCAATGTTTCTGGCAAAGTTTTCTTCTAGTTAAATCAGCAGAATACCGCGACACACCTTTACGCAACTAACAAATGCCAACTCACAACTCACCACTTCTCATGCGTCTCGTCCAAGGGCCAGACTAAGTACAATTAACTTCTTTGAGTCCCTGAAATGAAGTTGCCTCTTGGTGGCTGATCTCCTTTCCCACATTGTGTAAACAACAGATTAGTGCTGACCGAAACAGTGGAAAAACATAGGGTACATACCCAACTTATCAATCCTTTGTGAAAGGATTACCATCTGGATCCCTACAGCCAGCATTTCAAGCACCCCATGCTCAACAACCGCGGCGAGAAGAATTTTTTTATTAAATTTTATAAAGTTATATAAACTATTAATATTTAAACTAGTATCATCACAGTGAGCCAACCACGTGGCTCTCCACATCTACCAATCTACATCACAACAATAATAGAATCAATAATAAAATGGACTTCGAATAATTTTTTTTCAACTATACTGACTACCATGATTAACCTCATTCAATGATCATACAACTACCAACCTCCGCACAGATGCTCTCAATATTTCGTGCCCTGTACTCTGAAGCATGTCGTATTTGTGCCGACGGATGAATTGGTAACTCATCATATAAAATACTTGTTACAGAAACAACCAGAAGCAAAATAGCAGTAAAAAATCCTTCTTGTGTCTTGTGATGGACTCCGGCCGCATTGGTGTATTCCATGCTAACTGCATACTGGAGCAAACAGAGAAACATCCGTTCTGTCTAAAAGTGCTCTTACGTCAAAAAGGGAGTGTGCATTTGCGCTCACCAGAACTCTAGCATGAACTGTTATGCCTCACTCCTCACTCAAAGTAACCCTCTAGAGTATTATACAGTAGTATTAAATCAATTTATCTGAGGACGAATAAACATCTAAATCACCCCTCTACATCAAAGAAATAAAATAAAATTACTCTTTCGACGTTGTAAGACAAAAACTAAGAGCGTAAATTATCATCATCCAGTAAAGGGTAGACATTTTAAACACGAAAACTATCTCTTACCATTACTGAAAGAAGATAGTTACTTTCCACCAACGTGGTCTAATTCAACACAATATAAAATAAGCGGAAACACTATTAGGCCTTAAACAAAGCATGGTTTAGTCTTATATTAAGCGTGTCACTGCACTCAATGTGCGCCACTTTCCATTGTAACAGTGCATGAAATGATTTTTCATGTAACCCTGGCTCCCTCATTTGACCAAGAGTTAATATTAAATGTAAACTTTAAGTCCCTGTCCAGTTTCCATGTATGAAATAAGTTTTCCTACTATAATTTGCCTTTCTTGACCGGTCTGATGAATGAAAATAATTGGCTTACTAAACTCTTACAGCCGCAATCTGGACGTTAACACCAGCAGAAAATCCTGTCCACTACAATTATTTTTCACATCATTATAACCCGTTAGAACTAAATATAATGTCCCTACAAGAAAATCTCCTTTAGAAACACATTTATCTATTTCATTAAACATGATACTAAAAAAAACGGCAGATATCCTACAGCCCTATTTTCTCTAACACTATGTCTTCACGTAGTTGTTTTTGAGGGTATTTTGCATGTGTGAGTGTTCTCATGCTCTAGCGGGAGTTCAAGCTTAGTCAATTGAGTTTATTGTGAGTGGGGAATGCGTGCATGGTTTATTGATTTGGCTACAAGCAGGGTTGTGAGCATTGCTTGAGGACAAGCCTGTTAGCAATAAGTGTTGATTGTTGTGAATGAAGATCAGTGAGAGCGTGGAGGTTTTTTCCGGTTTTTGGTGAATACACATGAAAGGGGCAGTCCAGAGAGAGTAGTGGTGTGGTTTTGAGACGTCCGTTGAGGCAGAAGAGAGTTGAGGCAGTAGACAGGAGACAGCGAAGAGCGTAGAGGAAAAGAAGGGTGGATGTCTATAGTAGTGCGCTAGTAGAGGGCCAGAGTTGTGTTGTAGATGTTGCAGTAGTTATTCAGGAAGTAGCTTATTTGTGCTGTAGTTATTCCCCTAGAAGAATAGTCCTGTGCGGATACTCGGGATTTGTGATGTATCTAATATTTGAAGTAATGGACCCTTAGGTGTCCATTGTGACTTAGATGTGAACCTTTTAAAACATTTGGAGATTGACATAGCTGTTCGGAGTTATTCCTTAGACAGTGAGTCTAGGACGAGTGGTGTATAAATGTTGTCTTGACCTTCTACATCCACCCATATACCATAAAGACTTACCTTACTTATTCAGAAATTATCACCTTCGGAACCTAAAAGAAACGTGACGAATGTCATGAGTCTTTGTTTCATCTTCTACCCACACAAGGGGAAAACGGGTGCCTATCCTTCGTTTCACTCTCGTCTGGGACCGATTTTTCCATCAAAAGGCTTTCGGGTCGGCGGCTTACTCTCTCTTTTTATAGGCCTTGTCGATTTGTTACTACAGCCCATACACTTTTCACTGATTGTTTAAGCCTGTTCCTAGCATGCCACTGCGAGAAAACAAACTTCTTGCTAGGAAGAAACCGGATTGTTGGATGATACGCGTTGTAGCATGAGGAGGGTTGTATATTTCTTTCATTACAGTTGATGGCAGGTAATCCATATAACGTGATGCTCCAACAGAAGAAACTCAGTACGCTTCTGACACATTCGCTGGACTCTGCAAGTACGAGTCTCAGAGCAGTTAGTCCTTGACACTATTGAATTTTAACATTGAACGTGTGATAAAAACAAATTCTAGATATGTAGGTTTTCTTCTAGGAGTTTCGCACAACGAGAGAAAACGAGTGCTGCAGAAATCTCGAGGTTTACGCATTAAGCTGTTCGCGCCTTAGTGGAACAATCTAGAAAAGCCGTACATTTCGAATAGTAACGAGATCTCTGCAAGGATCATGACATCAAGACTAAACTTCCAAGCGGTTACACGAGAACGGAAATCCGCGCCATCGTTTGTACACGTATGGGCGAGAGCACTTTGCACATATTCATCTGTATTTTTATATATATATATATATATATAGAAGATATAATATATATAGGTATACAGGTATAATATATATATACTATACTTTTTACTATATAATAATATTTATAATTATAGTTATATTATATACGTGATTATATATATATATATAATCTATATATACTATTTTATACTATCTGATATATATATATATATATCCATATCGGCCTAATATATATATTATTATACATATCTCTACGTATATCCAAGGCTCCTGATTTTTTAGTATTACAAAGCGAATCCGTCCATATTCAGTTTTAATTCACTCAAATTGCTTTGTTGCTTGAACTGGTTGAGTTACTCAAACACCTGTCAGTTTGAAGAGGGAATTCAATTACTCACGACGTAAATTTCGTTCACGATGACTGCATCGCCAAGTGCGTCGTCCCGAAATTAAATAAATATGCGATATAAATAAATATATATAGATATTTGACTTAGACTCAATTTTACAAATAAAAGGACACGCTACAAATGCGAGACGTGGTCGAGCTATATCCTTAGAAAACCCATTTTGAACGGTTCACAAAAAGGATACACAGATGAGAAATATACATTTTGCTGAGAGAAGAAAAAACTAAGATAGTGGAAACAAGGGAACAATTATATGAACACACAAAAGATCTAATACAGAAAAATCAAAAGCAAAGAAGATGTGGTAACAGGGAAAAAGTAAATACTAGACAAACAAATGCAGAATATACTAACAAGAAAGAATTAAATATCAACCCCAAAGAAAACTAATAAATAAACAAATTCAGCAAGATGAAAAAGAAGTAGTAACAAAATAATAGAATGGCCAGACTCGATAAACACAAGCTGCAAGTCTAGTGGGTATCAGATCTACCATCTACTGCCCCGCACCCCCTCAGTTGTAGATGATATATTATCACATTTCCTATCTGTGGTTTTGTTTTGTCATATGAATTTTGTCTATTTGTAGTTGTGAACTGTTGTGAACACTTAAGTATATCGTCACCGTAAACATTGTACACTGGGGTGCCTAGTGACAGACAGACAGAATAGGGACTCCCCCCCATGCGTCATCAAGGCATGTCGTACAAGGGAATAATCAGCTGGTATGGCATGGGGCTGGGCAACGTCATCTTGTTAGAACAAAAACAAACAACCACACAAACCACCGATGTAAGAGAATGTGACAACTTGGTGCAGGTTGCCCGGAAATGGTACAGCCACAGTAGTGGGTCACATGAACCCATCATCATCATCTCAGTTGCCAACATCCACAACGAGAGTTGGCTGTAATGGATCTCCAACGTCTTCTGTCTCTTGTCTTGGTGGTGCACTCTGATAGACTCATTCCCTTCCCGTCCATCTTTTTGGAATGTTACTTCCCACTAATAACGCTGTCTTCCCCTTGCACGTTTGCCTTCAACTCTCCCTTCTGTTATGGTCTTCTGCAAGGGTGTTATTGTATGCCTTGTTATTTTTGTGGCAAAGTTATTTTTAGCTGTCCGAAACTTTGACCTCCCTCATTAGATCTCTTTTCATTACCTAGAACTTTTTCCTATCGGGACTTCCTTATTTGTTTTCCATTCTCTTGTCCATGAGATTCACCCATTCATTCTTCTATACTATCCAACATTTCAAGAGCCTAATTTTTTCTTACATCAAACTGATTATTTCATCGTGTCTCATGTTTCTGCACCATACAGAAATGCAGAATAAATATAACACTTTATGATTCTCAGTTTTAATTTGTGAGATAACTGGTCTTCAGATGTCTGTATAAGTTTCATATTGTTGTTGATTGTAGCTTTTGGCTATTTTCTCCTATCCACTTCTTGAATTCTTGTTTACTCATCTGCATCTGTGTTATATGATATGACGCAAGATAATAACTTAAGCTCTTGATCTTGTCTCCAGGAAATTTTCGCCATTTACGCTTATCGTTAATGTGGGTTTATCGTCTGTTTTGCTAATTATCCGACTAGTTTTTTGTTTTTCATCATTATTAATGTAGTAGTTCAATTAACTTCATGACGTATTACTGTGCACTTGGCTTCACTATTTATTTGTAATTCATGTTCGCTTTCCAGCTAACAACGCACGTATCCTTCTGGCATAATCTAAGGATGTAAATTGACCTCCTGTTTGAATTTATTTCCACTTGATGTTCTCAAGTTCTTTGGGATAATGTCCTGTATTTCTGTTTGAAAATTTATCTTCCGGTTGTAATAAATTACTCTAAGGCAGGCGGACCCGCAAAAATCCTAGTCTGACACCCTCTTATTTCTTGTTACTAAGTATGGTGAACTAATATCCTCTAATGATTTTTAACTAAGTGCCAGTTTTTGCTTTCAATGAAAGGTTACTGAGTTATTCTTTATATCTTTTCCATTACAATAACCTATTGTCCCCTCGAGTCATTCAATTAATTTCTCATGATGGGCTCTGTCAAAAAGCTTCTTAATAGTCAATGAAACACATATACATACTTTTTGGACCTCTGTATATTTTTTCTGCTAATATTCTTAGTCATTGTCCCATATAATTTGGATTATGTATCATTTCAGTTCTACTAACTGAGTTTCCCAGCAAGTCACTGACAAGTAAAAAGTACGACCATATACTTTTTTCGTATGGTAGTGTATCTTGAACTTCATATTACATTGAAGGTATATCGTACAAGGTAATGAAGCTTTGGGAAATTCGTCACCACGCATTTTCTAAAAACCAAGGTTCAGTTCAATTTCAACTTATTATTCAAAAAAAAAGATAACGTCAACAGTCCGTTACTTAATGTCCATCCATACAAGTGCTCATTTTTCAAAAGCCCCCCCACAGCATCAAAGAAGACTGGTCCGGGTTAAAAATTTGTTTCAAAACCATTGCCAAACGTGGTCGAAGGAGTTTACAGTTAAAGTCACCGATCCGATTGTCAACAAAGTCGGACCAAAGCCGCTGCCCAAAATGGCGGTATATCGGCAAACTGTAGACGATACATCGAAATCGGCAATTATAAATAAAAAGCATAATGGAAATCATTGTGAAAAAGGATTTCACATTTTAAGTCCCAGGAAAGGATTTGTTGTTACAAAACTGTGTATAAGAAGAAAATGGTAGGAAGGTTATCCTTTACGAAGATATATGCGTATATTTTGTCTGCCCAGCAGTTACGCTGAAAGGCCTGAAAATCCACTTCTGTTCTAAATATTTAAGATCAACAAATTGAACAGTTTTTGTGTAAATATCATAGACAGGAATATAAGAGAGATATCGTGGCTGATCTAGAAACATGATAAGATGGAAACATGTATGGATAATAGAATAATAGCCGAGAAATGATAAAGGGAAAAATTCAGGCAACGCACGCACAGATCGAGTAAATCTCTGCTATCGAAAAGAGATTTTCAGCATAGGCTTAAGTCTGTGGACGTTCACTGCTCTCCCGATACGTCCGCGTTCGGCTTATAAAAATAGCGTATCGGAAAACGTATGGGTGAGACACACACGGGTCCACGACCGTAAAAAACAAACGCACGACGGGAGTGGAATACAGTGAGCAGTTGACGTTTTTCAGTACGCTACAAAATACGACTTTCATATAAGTTTTTTTCTCACTTCACCTAACATATTTAAACTTAAATATTAATTAGACCACCTTATAGTATTAAGATAATTGGGCTTATATAAACGTTAGCTAAAATTGTGATAGGTGTACATTGGAATAATATAAAATACTAAGTGAAATAGAATAAGCACAGATAGGCCAACCACGTGTAGGTCCTTCATTTGTAAAGTGCAGTATCCCTCGTTGCTTTACTTTTGTTTAATTAATACAGGCATCTTTCAGCGCAGAGCCGCTTGTGAACAAAATCAAAATTTAATGTCAGATTTACTAGCTCAGTAGTAAGACTATCCAGCCTTTATTATTGATAAGCTAAACAAATAATTTAAAAATTTAAATTAAAAAAGAAATAAATAAATAATAAATGAAAAAAAATAAATAAATATATTAAATTGCCTGATTGTTAATTTAATCAAACATAAGTACAGTACATAATGCTAACCAGATGGCAGTGAGGGGATGGAAAGGCTTGGGAGCAAATCATAGAAAGACATACTAAAGGAAGGAAACATCCAAAACGGACAGAAAATAGAGAGGAACAAGAAGCCCATGGTCTAAAGGACACAGAAAATTAAGGGCAAAATGGAAAACCAGTCAATGAAAAAAACTAAAGTGAACGCCTGAAGTAAAAATAAAAAACAGGGAACCAAACAAAAAGAGCAAACGAGAAAAAAAAACATAAATTCTGACTTCGAAGCAAGGGCTGGCAAACAATGGAACACCACCTTCGAACAGGAAATAAAGCCGCACGAGAACAACATTAGGGAAAGGACAAGAGGGAAATGCAGGCCAATGCACTCAGGGAAACCAAAGAACACAAAGGAAAGTGCCGAGGGGACATAGCCCTAAAGGAGAAACAAAAACCCACACGAAGAAGAGTTAAAATCACTCAAGTAGGAAGGGCACAGAAGCCACTCTGAGAGCCCTACCGAATGACAAAAATCATGGTTATCCATCGAAAAAATAATAGATAAAAAATCTATATAACAATTAGCAAAAAACAAGCAATGGTGTAAGTAATCTGTTTGAACAGCACATAAAAAGCCAAGGTCCCTAATAAATGAAACTGAAATGAAAAAATCTAAAGACGCTACAACTCGCCACATAAAAATAAATATACAAATGGAGCTGATTCAAAGAGATTAAAAAGGTCGTAATTCAAGGGCAATTCGATACAAACGCTAACAGAAGAAGAGATCCACACAAACATAGTTGAAAGAAAACCCAGCAAAACGTAAAAGATAGAAAAAGAAAAGAACGAATTAAAAGTTTTTAACTAAGCAGCAGAAGAAATACATCAGAGGTATTGTTGAGTGTGCAGGGTACAGAAAATACCCAAAGAGATCAAAATCTTCAAGAAGAATCAAGAAAGACTGGAAACATATCATACCACCATCCATCCAATTGCACAAAATTGTCCGAGCGCTTTAGTCAAACATGCAGCATGTTTGTAAAAGATCAACAATATGTAGGTTTCAGGAGGCAGGAAGAGCAACACAAATAACGTAAACTTCAACAATGGCTGAATAGAGGACAACAGACTACAAAACAATAAAATAAAAACAGGAAGATGTGCAAACTGGCCTGGCCAGGGTAACCACAGAGCCAGGTACCAGGGTTGTCCCCAGTTCTTCCAAGAGACAAAATACGTACATAAAGAAGCTCTAGAAACCGAACACACCAATCTGGACAAGTGACAAGAAAAGCTTACTTGACAGTACTTACTGTAGTCTTTCCCCTACTATACAGCGTGAGGTTGTGAAAGAAACACAGAAGCAAACAGCCACCATTCAAAACTTCAAGAAACAAATAAAAAACAAATAACCACTGTAGTAAACAAAACATAAAGTGAAGAAAAATACAGATAAGAAGATGAATGTAAAAAACACTTCATTAAGCAACAGCGAAGGTAGAAAAAACAACACAAGAAGAGACAGAACCATAACAAACACCCAAGCCAGGCAGTATTAGAAAGAAATTAAAATAGCAAAACAGGCGAATGAGAAAGAGACCTCAAAACAATAACAGGAAATAGAAAGAGGCTAATGAAAGAAATCCTTTAAAAATAGAGATATGAAAAAAGCTATTTTGTCAGACGAAACAATGGAAAGAAAAATTATAAGGAAAAAGGGAACTTACACCTACCATACAAAAGTCAGAAAGAGATTCGGAGTACAATGGATACTTGGACTGGGATTGATTTTGTGGAGAAACATGAGAGATAGTGAACAAGAACAAAAAGAAGTAGATCGCCCTTTCAAAGAACCTAATAAAACCAAAATAACATAAGCCTAAGCAAAACCATACTAAATGGGGACCAAGAGACTCTAGAGCTATCAAAGTAGTTCCAGTTGGAACATGTAGGGTTGCGCAGGAAGAACCTGATGCCACACCTTATTGGGACTAGTCTTAAGGAGGCAAATCCCCTCTTTTGCCAATACCAAGAAACCCTCCCTGAACTCCAAACAGAAAACTGAACTACCAAGTGTATTATAACACATTAGAAAATGATAGACACCTAGAGGGTAGAGAGGAGGGTGGCTGGTCCTTTATCTAATTACAAGCGGAAGACTACAAAATATTAAATTAGGGAACAATCTTCAACTACAGGAAAATATTGGAAGGAATAAGTAATAACAATTAGACAGTGAGCCAGATAAATTAAAAAATACAAAATCATCATATAAGCCCGTTAAACAAGGGTAAATATAACCGATAGGGATATTGCCACTATTGAACACACAAAATAGACCAAAGGAACAATATTGGTAGGATGACCTATTAATGCACACCGTCATGAGGCATGTGGGGAAACAACAGATAATGATCCAGCAGGAACACGAGGAATTGTTAGTGACCCTAACATTGACAGTGCTGAGCTCAAATCAAACTAACGTGATGGCTCATTGACAAGGGGTTACCCCATGCAACAAAGGACGGAGATACAGCAATAGACATAAGTATTATCAACCACCAAACCAACCTAGCCTCTAGGACTAAATGGGGTAAGTAACTGCAGAATGACTCCAGCTCAGACCACGATACCCCATAGAAGTATACCTATTACGACAATAGATAATCAAAGTGGATAAAGAACGAAACACAATATGAATTCATATCCCTAAAAATAGAAGGCTAATTGGAAGTCCCTGATCCCAATTGGAGCTAAGTAAACTAAGGGAATCCACCCCTTACTCAAAATATTTTATTAATAAACCTAAGCATTAAAATAAAACTATATTGAAATAAATAGTACTTTATATGTATATAGTATTAACACTTAAGTTTCTTCATTGACTATAAAGAAGGCTAAAGATTAGGTGAGAAGTGAAGGCAACAGAAAAAAATAATCCAGTACCATGCAGTCCAATAGACATAGGTTATTGATGGAACAACTGAAAGATTGAGGGAGAATAGGCTCATAACTAAATTATTGGAGCAAACTGCAACAGTAAGATCTGGGAAGAGAATTATTCACCATACATTATACACAGATAATGAGGTGTCAGACAAGGTAATTTGCTTCCCCAGAGCCTAATTTTTGTAAATTTAAGACCCCGACAGAACATATTGTCATAACAGATACAGGCAATAGATCACCAGGAACCGTACAGAATCAGCGGTAAGATCAACTCTAAAAGAGCCTAGATTTAAAAATGATGTAAACTAACGTGTATGATTTACTAGAAAGCAAACTGGAGATTATAAGAACTAGGATTATGCAGCTTGAAATCTGAATAAAAGACAATGCCAGACATAGGACTACGTACAAAACTTTATATCTTAGGTGTTATAGTTTCTCAATAGACAGTCCTACAATAGAGATAATCAATAAACAGACGAAAAACCCACAAGAGAGCTAAGAAATAAGCGTAAAAAAAAAAGAAAAGATCCATTGGACTGACAAGGTCAATAGCTATTTACGTATATTCTTGGGTCATATTAAAAACAGAATTATGCAAGATGTGAAACCGTAGAAATCAAGAAGAGAGAATAGGAAATGGCCAAAGCTACATTCCAACAACATGAAACATAATACTGACATCCAAACAGTTATCTCATAAATAAAACTGAGAATCAATAAAAGTTATATATATTCTGCAATCTGTAATGGTAGCAGAAACAGTACGTGAGATGAATAAGCAATTGGAAGAAAGAATTGAGGCTCTTGTGAAATGTGGATATATAGAAGAATGGGGCGTAATCACATGGAAATATATTAAAACAAAAAAGAGGTCCTAGAAAATCTAGGTATGAACAAGAGAACTAATGAGACAGGTCGAATTCGGCAGCTAAATACTTTGGCCACATAAAGGCATTAACACCTTGCAGAAGACCAAGAACAAAAGGGATAGATTTGGAAGGCAAACGTGCAAGTGAGGGAAGACAGCGCTATAAGTGAGAAGATAAATCAAGAGATGGACGGGAAAAGTCCTATCAGTAGTTGTACCACCACGACAAGAGGACAGAAGACGATTGGAGATCCATTAACAGCCACCTTCGAAGTGGGAGATGGCAACTGACGATGATGAATAGAATGAAATCACGGTACAAAGAAACACAGATTGATAGAAGTTGTAAGAACGTAGGCTTATAACGGACTACTGGAAATTTTAAAGAAATCACAGGAGCTGAAGTCAAGTCTATACCGATATTAATACATAGTAAATCAAATTACCTAGGCGACATGTTATATACTTTAAAAAACAGCTATCCCAGGTTCTGGGCAATACTTGGCATCAGTGAATCAACGATATCGCCCAGTTCGCTCTAGAAAACTACTATTATTTGCATTGGGTTACAGTATAATCCTACGTTTCCACACCGTAGTGGAACATGAATCTAAACGCACAATTAAAGTCATAGGAATGATCTTCAGAACTAAGTCGTGTAATACCACAATCACACATCAAATGTGAACATAAGGCATTAATTGAGCTTAAATTAGGCTACATATCATTTTTTCCCAGAGTGCTATAGTGAAAACTGTTTTTATTAATCCAGCAACTAAATTTTACATTGCTACATAGACCTTTGAGTGCACCACAACTTACGGTTGACAGAGATGAATCAATGAGATTAGGCGATAGATGTTTTGGGCACACTTAATTCACCAATTAAGATCCATGTTTAACACTCCTGCAAGAGAAAAGATTCGTATGGTGGAGTTGGCAAACTTCCCAGGATATAGGCACAAAATAAAGGCACATCGTATCAGTACATGTAGGAAATATAATAAGGAAGACCCAGAAACGACACACATTAGCCCATTAACTACGTATGGCTTAGACTTGCTAGACTGAAACCACAGGAAGAACAATGACCCACACCATACGGCACACAAACCACACTATTTACGGACATGCATAACAATCCATCAGAGACACACGGAATTTGAATTACACCAACTCACCCAGCACATAAAAAAACCTTTATAGGGTAAACCAGTTACAAAGGCCACAAACCAATAAACCATAATAGATACTCGTCAGGGTGCAAAACAATGGGATGAAGTGTTCAATACCCAAACCAGATTATATGGAAAAACAGTAGTGCTCTGCATAAGAGCAAAGATCCCACCATGGGAATTAAAAGTGCCAAGAAAACTGAATTCCCACTTAACAAAGATCCATAAATAAATCTAACTACATAAACTCATCCAAAAGTAAACACTAGAGTATCATTAAGAACGGTCTATAAATAATAAGCCTAACTATATATACAGATGGTCAAAATATGAAGAAGGAAAATTAGGAGCAGTAATAGCAATATACAAAATAAAAATTTATAAAAGAATACAAAGTACCAAGGTAATACATCCATCTTTTAACAAGCAGAAATATTGGCAAATCCTAATAGCTTTAGAAATCGCTGCAGAAAATCCACCAAAAAAGTAACCATTCTCAGCCAGATTCCCAATCAACATATTATCTATCAGAAACAGAAATGTAAATGTAGCAGAGTCCATAAAATTATAGATGAAATACTACAGGATAATTACATAACAACAAACTATAGGATGCATTGCCGACATCAACTTTGAGACCAACCCAACATGTGGGGATAGCAGGAAATGACTTGCAGACAAAGAACCAAAGGGGGAGAACTAGCCATCACAAAATTTGAAGTAGGCAAAGGGAATATATTGAAATTAAGATGCTTAATTGCTCAAGCAATAACTAAAGAGTGGCATAACATCATTGGTCCAAATTAAAAAATCAAGACACTCATATAAAATCCTTAAAAAAAACCTACAAAAATGTCAAATTAAAGATGAACTACAAAATAACCATTAATAAAAACAATGCTTATGCTCAATCTTGGAACTGAAAATTTCATGATTATAGGAACCCACATGTGAAGGAGTATCAAGAACCAAACACAATTAAGAAAGACAATTTTTCTGTTTTTTAATTCAGGTTCATATAAAGAATTCACAAAATAATGCGCCTGTATAATATTCATTAATATAATGTATTGTTATTTTGAATATGATTAAACATGTGCTTTGTGGTTGATTGTTGTTTGTACAAAATCGTATCAAAACTAGCCCCACAGTCACTAAGCCAAATGTTAGATAATATTTTACCCATTTAATGCTGTATATCTCGTTTGGGCAGTCGGGAGCTCACTTTATTTAATTGTGTATTACTTTTGTGTAGATGCTAAGAATGGCATCAGTATTTAAATTTGTACCCTACATGGTTTGGAAAGATCAAGTTATAAATAAGTAAAGGATATACAGGAACGGAATAAACCAGATGATGTTTATTACTGATAATGTAAATATTAATTCTGTATCATTGAAATGACTTTACTTGCTATGACTGTATAACTTTGACTTCTGATGACTGACTAGTCTGACTTATGTTCTAGTCAGTTACAATTAATTTCAAATGTTAATACTTCTATATCACTGAAATGATGTCCTTACTTACTATGATTGTATAACGGTGACATCTGATGACTGACTGGTCTGACATCTGTGCTAGTCAGCTACAAGTCTAGCCAGATACTAGCCAAGGCTGATATGATGTTTCAGGTTCCATGAAATAACTCAAACCAGACTGTCCAGTATCATAAACCTGTGTTGTACATCAGAGGAAATCCCACAAACGTGCAGGACCCCAAAGAGTGAACTTCAACTGGTCATTGGCATCCCTAGTGCTGGGTCTACCAATACTGATATATGCAACGGACAGACCGTGTCAGCAGGATCAAGAGTCAGATAAGTTTCATTTAAGACACTGACCACCACAATATATAAGAAACAGCTAATAGATGAAAACAGTAGTTAACCATAAAGAAGTCAGTCAATTGATGATAGTTATTTGTAAATGCAAAGGACTAAGGACAGTGATCCAGTGATTGCAGTTTTCAGTAACTTTATTACTCAAGATCTTGAAGTATAACAGACAATAATAGTTATTGTGTGAATAATTTTATATATATATTTTTATGCTCTTCTCCAACTAGTAGAAATAGAATATTAGTGTAATTATTAAAATATTTTAACTGTACCTGAGGAATTATTCACTTCTTGCATTTGTGGTCACAGTGAATGTTTATTTTAATTATCCCCTAGAACAGCGGTTCCCAACCTTTTTTCACTTGCGTACCCCATGGCAGCCCATTTCTATAAATTGTACCCCTAATATTAACAAAATATTTGAAATTAATATAGTTGCTGTTATTCAAAATTTATAGATTATAACCAGAAATAAAGGGGCCAACCACGGGATTAAAAAACAATGTAATAAAAAGGTGAACAAACAGTGCATATATTTTTACATTTAAAAAATCAGAAGTTACAATAAAAATTAACACAATTAATTTATTAATAATAATAATAAAAACGTTGTTATTGTTAAAAGTTGAAATCACTTTTTATAACACACATGTCACGTGACCATGACAAATGCTCAGTGCTATCCTTGAGCTTGTTTTGAGGCACATAGTTTTTTTAAATCATGTTCAAGTAATGTAAGATACAGTCTCAATTCTGGACCTGCATTCAGTTTACTACGGTATTTATTTTTTATAAAGGTATAAGAAGAGAAAGCCCTCTCCACTAGCTCAGTATTTGTAAATGGCAACAGAAACTTAAGCGCCTTGTCGGTCAGCTGTTCATATTCTCTGATGATGTCTCCCCAAAAGTTAATAAGGAATTTTCCTTTGAATTCAGCTATTAAAGTAGTATCAGTCGAAAGTTCAATCAGCTTCTCTTTTTCGTTGATTGATAATGTGGCTGCTTGGAAATATTCTTCTTCAAAGGGATTTACAATCCAGTAGTTCTCTTTTCCAGGTTTCGGAAAGTACTTCTCGAAAGATGATTTTAGCCCTTTCAGGTGTTCAATTATTTTCTCGCTCATTTCCTGGGAGAGGTGCAGCTCGCTCTCAGATAGGAAATTGTGCAGAGTTTCAAATACCTCAGGCTGGCCTTTTTCAATATACGACCTCCAAAAATCTAATTTTTTAATCATAGATTCAATTTTGTTTGAAACATTGAAGATCGTTACCGAGCTATTCTGAAGTGCCAAATTTAGTTTGTTTATTTGTAGGAAAATATCCGATCAGTATGCAAGACTCTGAAGCCAATCACAGTCGTGTATCTTTGAAGTAAGTTGGAAAGGATGGTCTTCAAAAAAAAGTTGGACTTCATGTCTGAGTTCGAACAGCCGGGTAAGGACTTTACCACGAGAGAGCCACCTTACTTGTGTATGAAGGAGCAGGGTAGAATGAAGACTATTCATCTTTTCACACAGTGCTTTGAAATGCCTCGAGTTTGTGGACTTTGACTTTATAAAATTAACCACTTTCACAGCTTAATCAAGAGCGACTTTTAATTCACCAGGGAGGCGGTTAGATGCAAGGCTTTTCCTGTGGATGCAGCAGTGGCTCCAGGTTATATTGGGGGCTACCTTCGTGACACGAGCGCGAAGACCGGAGTAGCAACCTGACATAGACTTAGCTCCGTCAGTGCATAGTCCACAACAATTAGACCAATTAATGTCCTTTTCTTTGAAATAAGAATCAATAGCATGAAATATATGCTCACCTCTTGAAAGTCCTGACATTTAGCAATACGATAACTAATACGGTAGGAGGCTTCAACCGCATTTTCGTTATTCTTTGTTAGCTGACGACAAGTACGATGTCACATTCTGTTTGTTTCGATAGGCGCTGAAAAAAATTGCTTTCCTTGTTTTCATAACTGGAGTGTTTTGTTTTGTAAATGCCGCAAGAGTAACGAAGGTTTTATGCTACCATTGGATAATACTTCCCGACACACTACACAGTGGGGCTTAGTACAGTCCTCATCTCCTATAAACGAAAACCCATACTTCATGTATTCGTCACTGTATTTTCTCTTTTTTAGCTCTATGTAAAACTGAAGATCGTGTCTTTTCACTATCCTACACCAAAGTCGTTGGCGTGTCCTGAAAAGTACTTGGCGGTTGATCACATTCCACATTATGTTTCAGCTTTTTTACTGTCCCGGTTTTCAACCACTGATCCATATCTGATAATACACGAATTGAACAATTAATCACTTTAAGTTAAGTTAAAACAATGACAAAAACTACTGTATATAGAAACACTGTCTCACTTTCTCACGTTTGTAAATTTGGGTCAAGAGTCGACACTATTACTTCCCGGACATTAGACGTTCATAGATAGTGTGGAAGATCAAACAAGTCATATTTTTTATGAAATATTCAACGGCACAACTATAATTCCATAGTCATCATAATGAAGACTATTGTGTAAAAATATTGAATTGTAGTCACACGAAATACCATAGATTTTCACACACGCCAGTCCAAGCAGACAGCACGCCGTGGCGCGTAAGAAAAACGGCGGAGATTGTCTCACACAGTTCATGTTGTATAATATAGCGTTGAATTAATTTCACAACTTTTGACGTCTTTTACACTGTTGACATATGTATCTTTTTTCCGCCATTACTCAATTTTTTTCGCGTACCCCTGAACGTCCTGTCGCGTACCCCCAGGGGTACGCGTACCACAGGTTGGGAACCGCTGCCCTAGAATATAAGTAATCATGAGATAGTCACAGGGAGGAGACGCCTTAAATCCTGGTACAACTTCTTACCAACTGGCCAGGGTTTTCACAGTCTGATTATTTCTATGATAGCCATACACCAGTGCTTATTTCTAAGGCTGGGGTATTACTTGTAAGACCAGACCTCTGTACTGGCATACTATCCTGGTAGCGTATGAAGATACCTGGACTCTTACCTAAATAAATAGTTTTAAATAACCTCCCGCTACAGCATGAGAGACGTGAACTGAGATAGTCATATATGGGAAACAACTCGTGAATTATGAATGGTGTTAATTAAAAAAATGAATCTAAGGGAAGCAATTATTACTTACAGTGGACACAATTAAATTGTGAAAAAATTATTATATTTTAAATCATGAAATTTTTTTGCTTATAAATAAATCAAAATTAATTAGCAAACTTATATTGGATGAATTTTGTGCAAATGAGTTATATAAAAAATTTTAAAAGTTTGTGCATTTTTTTATTTTTCTTTACAAATTTTCTACTAGAATAAACGTTGTCTAACTAGACTCTAATCAGCAATTAGTTATTTGTTGAAACTCGTTACCTTTAACGTAACTCTTGAAATAAATCTCAGCTGCCGACAACCGATACGAACAAGCTCTATAATGAATCTCAGACCTAACGGTCTTTTATATTTGGACATGCGCCCTAATAAAACCGACTAGGTTGAACGGGACGCGCCTCGTCAAAACGAGGCAAAACTTTATTTAAAAAAAAGAACAAGCTCTTGTTGTTGCTTCCACATTTTCACACTCGATATCAACTGACTTCGCATATACCAGCAACCTTTGACCTGGACGAATCTTTTAAAGGTGGAAACTTCCACAAACCAGGGACCCCAAGCAGCGGCGAAGGCTACGCCATCTTTTCTGACAAGTGTCCTGATTGGCCCAGCAGGAATTCCTGTCAAGGATATAGACTCGCTCTACAGATTTGAAAACCCCATTAGATGGTATTTCAACCTCTCAACAGACGCACACTCAAGCTTCTATAACAGGAGTATGGCAAGAGCTTGAACCTGTCCAATCCTGAGCTAAATAAACATAACAATCGAACATTTAGAAAAGGGACGCTCAAAAATGACGTTACATTTGGTTCCACCCACGATGAAAGAACAAAGGGTCAATCAGATAGCCGAGACGATAACAGCAGATCCTAAAGCCGAGGTGTGCATGATTACAAAAGCACCAGACAAGGGGGGGTCTTCTAGAAGCCAACAGAAGATATTCCACACGACGTGGAGCTGAGACAAAAAGGGGACGACTTGGGGAGGCACAACTGCCAGGGCGTAGAATGGTGTGCCCTCTTTGCCGGTAATACACACACTGGGCCAATCGCTGTCCAAAATTAAACCCAGGACCCCCGGATCCAAGACGGCAACGAGAGCCAGAACCAACTAAACACCTCGAAACCAGCGACAGTGAGAAAGAAACCTGGCACCCTGCTACCTTGGGAGACGATTTCCAAACAGTTTCCCGCGACAGCTAAAATAGGCGACTGTACACTGCCTTAAAAAAACACATTAACAAACCGGTCCAGAGACAGAAAAGCGAAGAGAAAAGTACCACGACACCAAGACATCGAGACTTGACGACTTCCGACACAACTCATCACAAATCTGCAGCCGTCTAGGCTGGAGGCAGACCAACACCCCTTCGAGACAACCAGACCACAACCATTCCAGCCACCCAGCCATCCTTACCAAGATCAACACAAGACTCACGGGAAAACACTGATCTCACAGAAACAGAAGAAACACATTCACTGGAATCACCTGTCAAACTGATCATCGACCTGGGAAAAAGTCACAAGCTCACGGAACAGCCAAGAAAACATTAATCACTAGCTCATTCATACAGTTATTAGGGTATGTCGATGTTTTATTTTTATAACATTATGGTATTACTTTATTACCCCTCTCTCCCTGTTTAAAAAATAAAATGGTGGAAGAAATATGTTTAATTAGTTTAATCATTAGTGGCATTCGCTCAAAACTACACAACAACATACCACGTATACACAAACACAAACCAGATTTCATACTTGTACAGGAAACAAACATAAACGCGCACGAACAGGCTTTACGAATTACATCTCAGCTAGGACTACGACATTCATGTTTTAGTTTAGCCAAACAAACCTCAGGTTCAGGGACAGCAATACTGCAGACATCAGACAGGTGGGAAATACTTAGTAAAAACATTGACAGTAGTGGGAGAATAAGCATAATCCATGTAAGGAACAATACGCACACATACACGATAGTTGACATACGTGCTCCACCAATCTACAGAAACCAACCACAATTTTATGAAAACTAGTAAATTTGTTCTCGTACACTTACAGGGGACATAATATTATATTAGGAGGCCACTTTAACTGTGTTTTGACTTATATGGATGTCATAGGCGGAGTCATTAGAGCACAGATAAGGAGAACAAACAAAGACCACACACATCAGCTAGACACACTACACACTATACTGGATGCGCATGGCCTACTATAGCACGTTTCACTAGCTTTGCCCTCAAACTTGCAATTGAATACGTGTTGAAGATGATTTCTTAAATGATCTGCATGCGAAATACTCGTGACATTGTTTGTCATTGACATTTAATGCGCTACCAAACTGGACCTTCCTTGATCTAATTATTTCAATGGGTATCATCTCTTTGCGGTTCATAAATATCATAATGGAACGTTGCTCCTCTAATGTGCTTGTAAATAACGGTAAGGTCATCTTTAAAGAAATTAAACTTCATCCGAATCATAATCAGATGTCTCTGAGAAATTGAAAATCAATCTCGGCTGAATGAAGGACAAACCATCATTCTTATAATATTCCTCTTCCTCTTGTAACACATGGTTCTCACTTTTCTTCCAATAATCCCTGGCTATATTGGAGATGGCGGCTTTTATAAGTATTTCAACATCTTTTAATTTGAACGTTCTATTTTCTGTTGCTTACTGTTTCTTAATTTTAGCCCATATTAATTCTATTGGGTTTAAGTGAGAATGGTAAGGAGGTAATCTTAAACATCTGTGACCATGTTCATGGATTGCCTTGTCTATGTGAAATATCTTTGTATGCTGTGTCTTTTTTTTACAATTCCAAGTAATTCATGTTCATGGACATTTCGTTGAATGGAATGTTGTTTATGGTCAGCCAAATCTTTATTACATCTTTAATACTTGGTGAATTAGAAACTTTATCTTCTGGTGCCACAACGTTGTGATATGAGGCATTGTCCATTATCAAACACCACGGTCTATCCAAGGAAGGAAGTACATGATTCACAATCCAATCTTGAAATATCTTGCCATTCATCTCTGCATGGTAATCCCTATTATCTGTGGATTTTGAAGCAAATATGAGTTCAGTATTATTTAGAAGCCCATGATGGCTGCTTCCTGGATGTGCAATTATTAGGCGCTGTCCTTTGCTGCTTGGTACTAGTCTCTTAGTTGTTCCATCAGATGATTGCCATTCTCGTTCATTACTGTGGTGCGCATTGATCTAAGTTTCATCTAAATACACAAAATCATAACAATCTCTTCTCATTTCTCTGACCTCGCGTAAATATTTGCTTCTCATTGCAACTATGTGAGGTTTCTCACAAATAAGGTTTCTACCACCAACATATTTTCTAAAATTGAATCCCAAACTCCTAATAGTCCTCCATAGCGTAGATTTGGAAATATCAATGTCATTATTCTTTCTTAACCAAATTTTCAATTTCCTTAAAGTCACTGCCTCATTATTGTGAAACATATTGCAAATTTCTCTGCGGATCAATTCTCTGTCAAAATGATCCACCACTCTTGGCCTAATTTTCGTGTGTAAAACACTGGAATTAGACATTTCAGATGTCGCTATCCAGCGGTGCAATGATCGTTTGCTTATCCCCAAGGCGTGAATAGTCCTCTTTTGTGGGTTTGAAATAGAATGATATAGTTTTCCTCGAGTAGCTTCATTGCAGAAATACTTAAAAATCCTATTTGTGATTTGCTGTAATGTCATAAAATGTACTCGCAGACTCATTTTTCCTTCTTAACCACACAATAATTTTTGTAGACACACCTCTGATTGACAATGTGTGCGTTGCACCGGATATAAACTGTTTTATGTTCAAGAAGGGCGATTTCACGCAATTTCACTCAAAAATCATGCCAATTGCTTGATAAACCTAAAATGTGCAAATGAGGTCGTATAATTTACTGTAGACATTTCAATATGTGTGCGTGTGATGTGTGTTGGCAAGTAGGATTTTATATTATATCGCAAAGAAACGAAAATTGAAACCAATGGCCGCATTTTAATGAAAAATTTAATTCATAGGGTCTATACCATTTCAAATTCACACACAAAATTTCACTTATATGCGTTATATATTCGCTGAGATATAGCATTTTGAAGTTGGGCAAAGCTAGTGAAACGTGCTATAGACGCGTACAGACACACACACCCACACACCCTCATGGTATTGAAACCACACACGCACACACAGCATTAAACAGGAAAGCAGGATTTGACAGAATCTATGTGTCGTCAACACACCACATAAGTCAAACAAAACACTTGCCTGAAGTTCTCAAATTCACAGATCACAAAGCAGTACTCACAACAATTAACACTACACAAGCAGGCACATATTCGAAACGATCCACACGCTGGAAATTCAACAAAACTTTGCTCCATGACAAAACATACGTAGAGCACATGACCAAACTAATTCTCACGTACACAAGCGACACAACAATAGAAAATGTACAACAACACTAGGAAACATTTAAAACACCATTTTTAAAAATAACGTTTTGCCTCGTTTTGGCGAGGCGCGTCCCATTCAACCTAAACGGTTATATTAGGGCGCATGTCCAAACATAAAAGACTCTTGGGTCTGAGGTACTAATGTCTTCAATAAAACACAAAAACCGAATACAACAAGAGGCATTCTTAAAGAAAGCTATTCAACTAACAAAGCAAAACAGACAAAAACTCCCCCTCCTTTACCACACTAGAGAGCGAATTGGAGCAACACAAACACCACAGGTTTCTGTGAGCCCTATTAAGGACAAAACTCAACATTATCACACAAGAGATACCCAGTAAACAATACATGGCAATAGAGCATAAAATACAACGCTGCAAACAGATAGGACAAATAGTAGATCTAGATGGAACCATACAGACAGAAACACATAACATAGTAAAGACCTTTGAAGACTACTTTAGAAACCTGTACACAGAAGAAAACGTCGAGTCACACGTACAAGAAGCTTTCATGTATTTTACAAAGAAATTACTAGACGCAAACAAACAAAAACTAGACGCCGAGCTGCCACTTACAGACTTAACTCTAGGAGTAAACACTATGCAAAAGGACAAAGTACCAGGGCCAGATGGACTCACAGCAGAATTTTACAAACACTTCTATTCTATCTTAGGTCCTCTTCTGCTAAACGTATATACACAAGCCTTCGAGAACAAAGTACTCCTACCTAGCTTAAACATGTCATACATTACTCTTATTGCTAAAGAAAACTCTGACAAAACGCTCCTTAGAAACTACAGACCTATGTCTCTTTTAAACGTAGACTATAAAATTCTAACAAAAACTCTGACAAACAAACTGAAACCATGCATGGCCACTCTCATACACGAAGACCAGCAGTGTAGCGTTCACCACAGAAACATCCATCAGCACACATATTTCATAAGAGACATAGTTACCTACACGCACCATAAAGATTGCCAGTCGTCAATCCTCTCCCTCGATCAAGAGAAAGCTTTTGATCGAATATCACACTCATATCTTCACAAAACATTTGCATTGTTACACAGGTGGAAAGTTTAGGCAATGGAATGAAATCCTGTACACGAAGTCTCACAGCAAGGTTTTGGTGAATCACACATTTGACAAGTAAAGAACGAATTTATGAAGGAAATTCGTTCCAAGAGAACTGACCATCTTGACGAGTTATGTAGAGATTCGATAGCTAAGAAATTCAGTGGGTCAGCCTTGTGAGGCCAGCCATAGTTAGAATATCAGGAAAAGTATTCATTCCCGAAGATGCCCGGTATAAACAATCAATAACCTGAACGTTATAAGAATATATGAATAGACGATATTAATCAAGGAAGTCATAAATACTGAATAAGACAGAATTATCAACAAGAGTATAAGAAAGAAAGCTCCGTAGTCATAATCAAGTAGCCTTTGTATTCAATGAAATTGTTCTGCAAGGCCAAGTGTGATGGTCGATATTGCTATTTGACAACCAAATGTACATTTTGTAAATAAACGGTGTTTTGACTAGACCAGGATTTAGCTATCTTTATACAGAGTTACGTAGTCACGAGATACTTTTTGGCACCGTGACAGACTTCAGCAACCACGGACGACAGAGAATAACGCAGACAGAAGACACCATAATACGTTTCGGATACGTGGCAGACTTCAGCAACTACGGACGGCAGAGTACAACTCAGACAAAAGTCATATTTACATTTCGATAACATACGAAAAAGCAGAGTGGCAACAGTGAAAATTGTAAACAGAAAAAGTGAACAGTATCGGAACCAGCCAATCAGAAACGCAAGCTCGGAAACCAAGTCATAATTTTGTTCTTCAAACCTACCTGCACGAGCAGTGTTGCACAACTGGGTATTTATTTTACTAGATCTGGGTTTTTTTTGGCTTCCGTCTGGGTATCTGGGTATTTTTTTTTCCAAATCTGCATTAATCTGGGTATATTTACAATTGGCATTTACAATGTATGTATATTCTGTGCACTGAGCATTATACATTATATTTATATTATAATTAAATGTAAAAAAATTATGAGCTATATATTTTTTATTCCACTTAAATTTAATTCTTGGTTTTAACCACATCAATGACGTTGTTGTTTTGACTCCATTAGATAAGATATTTATTTTCTGTTATTCTGTTAATGCTTGTCATCTACGAGTATAATACTCAGTCATTTTTGAGATGTGTTTTAAAGTATTCTTTTTAAATTTTAGACTTAAACGATGATGAAGATATGCTAGGTAGTTGTAGCAGCATGACGACACACACGCCACCGCGTAAAAAGTGAAGCCATTATTTCAGCATTCTTTTTGTGAGGAATGGCTAACAGACAGGTAACAGCCAGACTCTGGCAATCGCTAAGCTGCGATTTGTACGGTCTGTTACTGTACAATAACTAATGCCAACAAAACAGCTTTATTGACACATACAAGCACACAGAAGCACATGAAAATCTTCGAAGTCATAAGCAAAACTCTGAACATTAACAGGTTTTTCATCAAACTAAAAAGAGCCCTGCCTCCAAGACAAAATTGTTAAAGCGGAGATACTGTTGTCGGCTTTCATGTTACTGTTAAAATATCTCATTTTCAAGTTAATATTAATATAATAATAAGTTTTATTAGGTGGGTGCTTGTGTGCTGTTCCTGTTTAGCAGTGCCACCTGAAGCAACTCGGTGTCTTGCTTCTCTGAAGAAGACGTTTTTGAGTACAGATTTCTTCAGTATGGCCGTGATTCCCGAGACAGTTTGCACAGGTTCTATTGGAGTTGCGCGCTTTATAGTTGGTATCAGTGGCGTATCCCGGTAATGCGAGCTAGGCGTGCTGCTACTTAAAATGAATATGTACGCCTACTATTTAACTTCTTCCCCTCTTAATTTAAAAACCAACTAAATTCAATTACGCTACGATAATTATTTGGGGTATATGTAAATTATCTTCGAAATACGTATTAACTTACAACTTGAAACTTACTGTCACTGTAATAATCTGCATTCCCGGCAACTAACAAAAATTAATCACAAAAAACACTGGACGGACACAGCCGATTTTTACAACTCGAGAGCTGCAAGACCACCGCACGCTTGTTCGTATTGTATTGACGTATCTGGCCATGACCCCGATCCACACAAACCAGTCTTCAAACGTAAAACTGAAAGGTGCAGCACGCATAGTGACGGAATTACCCGAGAAACTTCGGGCGATTGCTACCAACCAAAAAAACAGCAATATAAAACGAGTCTGAGAAACAGAAACTAGTTATACTCGTAGATTCTATGCGGGAACATCCGTTATCCTGATGCGTGCGGTCCGAAAGCAGAACATTATAAGAGAAATATTTCATAGAATAATACATTACATTTTTATTTTCCTTCGGGCATAGGTGTGCGCAGCACGCACAGCACACATAGAAAATATGCCACTGGTTGGTATCCCTTTTCGAGTGAGGACATTTATTGTAAAAGTGACTTCTCACACAGTACCGTGTCGTGTGAAATTCTAATCCACATATATAAATTAAAAAGTAAATGTAAAGCCTAACAAATAACTTCAATAAAAGGAAAGAAGAATGGTAAAGAACAGTGCTGTCACAATGACTGTACTCGAAATCCCCCTTGTTTTCTCCTTGTCTGCAAATTGTAACGTTTCACGTTGATAGTAAAAGCCTACTGCTTCAATACCCGCTTTCTACGATAAAACGTGTACTGCCTTTCTAAGAAAAACCTTGAGATACGCAAGCTGACCTATATTTAATATTCCATTCATGTCATTTTATACACTAAGTTACCATAAACGAAAGACAGATGGACTAAGGATAGAAAGAAAGGTAGGGGCTGAAAGCCGGAACGCAGGCAATACTACCACAGTCTCGCGATACACAATTAATGCCACCCCTAACACGCGTGTAAGGCCACAAGCACTAGCTTTTTTCAAATCGACAGTGATAAAAAAACACTACCCATACGAGAGTTAGGTTTTAAAAACTTACAAACGCTTATTAGGAAACATGACATTATACTGGTTTACGTTTGAAAACATTACAGTACCCAGACACCACATCGATCGAAGTGAACGGGAGGTAGAAGAAAATACATATTTTGAACGCAGCCCCTTAGCCTCATTAAATTTATATATTTGGGTTTCTTAGGACTTGCTGACAAAGAATATGTTAAACGTTACGCAAATAGTCTAGGACAGGGGTCGGCAAACTTTTAGTAGTGTCGTGCCGAAGTAATGTTGCAAAGTCACTCAGCGTGCCAACCTAAGTCCACCATATTTTTATATACAACAATTATTGAAACAATTTAAAAATAATCTTGTATTAACATGTTTCCGATACATTAAATAACTATTCTATTCTTTGTAGATTATTCAATATTTTAATATAAATAGGAACAAATATCAATACAAATATTATGTTTTGCAAAATTTAGTCTATGTTCTGAACACATTAGTTTGAAATTTTATAATAAAATTGCCATATGTATATTTTGTTAAGACAGAAAGTCCAATAGTTTAAAGAACAAAACAATTAAATAAACCAAACATAAAACACGTTTTTAAAATTTTAATATGAGTAATCATTGATTATTATTGATCTGAGTCATTAATCAATTTATGGGACCCGTGTCCTTGCTTCTCCTTGGTTAATTGTTCAATATCAGGTGTGTATTTTGTCAGTTTCAGCTTCACACAGGCTTCTGAATGCACAGGTGTTAGGCGACTTCTCTGTGAACTTAAAACAGCTTTCGTGTGTGAGAAAATTTGTTCACATGTATAAGTTGACCCAAAAGCCGAAAGTAGAGCAAATGCAACTTTCTTCAAACAGGTTAACGCTTCAGGCAGGGATGTCCAGCAGTTGAGGATGGCAGCTGACTTTTCCAAGCAGCTTCCTTCAAGAGTTTTTCGCAATTCTACAAATTTTATCGTCCATAACTCTGATGCCTTGAATTCGATGTGTTGCATTTCAAAATTGTCAACATCCATCCACTCGAAAAGAAAAAGGTCAAATGGGATGTTAGTATGATCAATTAAGTCGGGCTTGATGAGGTAAGAAAACATGGGCCCGTGAATTTTGAAGTCTTGACCTCGTTTAGCAAACTCTCCTTTGAGCGCTTCAACGTACTTCTGAAGCTCATCTCTGTTGACAGTAAATCGATTTGAATGAGCCTTTACGTTTGGAAAGTACGTGTATGTGTTAGTGGTAATATCTCTGCAAAATGTGTCTAATTTTGACGCAAATCCTTTCCAGTGCTCAAAAAGATCAAGTACTGTTTGACCCTGCCCTTGTAAACGCAAGTTTAATTCATTCAGATTTGTAGTTATGTCAGCCAGAAACATCAGCTTGCACAGCCAGTCCTCGTCCTTCAATTCCGGGAAATGTTGTTCTTTTTCATCAAGAAACACCTTGATTGCTTCTAGACATGATACAAATCTGTTCACAACATTACCTCGACTAAGCCAACGAACATTGCTGTACAGCGGGAGGTCCGCACATGCGCTCTCCATTTCTTGTAGAAGAAACTTGAATTGCCTGTGGGTCAATGAAGAGCGAGAAACTATGAAGTTAACTATCTTGACAACAGTTTCCATTACAGAGTTCAAGGATAGTGACGAAATCTTCGCACACAAAATCTCCTGGTGTATAATGCAATGGAAGCTCAATACTTGACATCCAATACGATCCTCAAGAAGTTTAACAAATCCTTTGTTCTTTCCGACAAATGCAGGGGCGGCATCAGTAGTAACACAGAATATTTTATTCATGTTAATGTTCTGATATTCGAAATAGCTTACAAATGCAGTTATAATGTCCTCTCCCTTGGCTGTACCATCAAAAGGTATCAAGCAGCACAGTCCTTCATAAATACGGTCGTTGTCACAATATCATGCAACTATAGCTAGGCGCGTCACGTCATTCACATCGACACTTTCGTCAAGAGCGACACTAACTACAACAGCTTGTTGTAACCTGGTTGTTTGTTTTACCGTTACATTTTCAGCCATACTCCGAGACAGTATTGTTTCTTTATTTGGTAAATCACTAAACAAAATTTCAGCACTGCTCAAAAAAGTTTCCTTGATGTATTCTCCATCTGTGAAAGATTTGCCCTTCGAAGCCACACACTGTGCAATTTTGTAACTACATTCGGTAGCTTTATTTTTGGTTCCAATTACTTGACTAAAAATACTACTTTGTTTTTTGTAGCCAGAAACAGCCATACTACTTTGTTTTTTGAAGCCAGAAACAGCCATTTTTATGGCTTCACTTTTCTCCTCAGAGTTTTTAAACATGGACTGATGTTTGGTTTGATAGTGTCTTTGTACACTTGACGTACGGCACATCACACTTTCATAACATAAAGCACAAACAGCACAATCCTTTTGTTGTATGAATCAATATTCGTTTGTCCAAAAGTCTTGAAACGAGCGTATATCAAGTTTTTGTCTTTTTTGAGTCATTTTAACGGCACCGTATTACTTAATAACAACACCAACTTTTGTGCTGCGGTCAACGGACTGTACGGGCATGAGTATGCGACAGCCGGGAGAACTGTAGAGATGGTGGTGGTCGGGAGAGAGGGGAAGGATAGGACGGAAATATAACTTCGTCGAGGTCAGTCATTGTTGCTCCAAACTCCCACTGGGAGACAAAAACTGCGAGCGAAAACGAAATAAATACGCTCGCCCAGGAGCTAGCCAGACACTATTGCGTAATTATGATATTACGTCTCCGCTTGCCCGTCAAAATTCGCTTGGGATTCTTTTCAAGAATCTCATCCTGCAAACCTGCTGCAGGCGGTTTGGTAGCAAATCGCTTTGTGTGGATTTTTAACAATGGTATAAGCGCCGTACCGTTCAGAAAGCAATGGCAAACTACTGAATGAAAAACTTGCCTAAAAAAATCACAAACAGCCAATAAAAGCTGGGGTTGATTGCCACGTCCTGTAAAGGATAAGCAACTAACTAACATCCTGCAAACTACGGTAGCAGGTAGACGCCAGACTAGCGGGCGCCGCAAAGTATAACCACTCCCCTTGAAATTCGTTGAAGAATGTTTGTTCTCGGAAACGGTCCGTAAAAACGAAGACTTAGGTGCAGTATAGTATGATCAGGCCTTCAGTTTGCATTAGATCGCACATTCTTACCTCCAATGTCTAAAAACTTTCGTTTTGAAGGGTTGTAATAACAGGTATAGCTTTAAAAGAATTATATGCTTCTATTTAATTAAAAATTCAATTTTTTTTAAAAATGAGATCATATACTGTACAATATTTTAATTCACTCAGCGTGCCATTGAAAATCGTTCCACGTGCCACGCTTGGCACGCGTGCCGTACTTTGCCGACCCCTGGTCTAAGAATTAACAAATTATAGCCAAAAGAAATAGTGAGGGATGTCAGACAACACCAAAATCAGAATCGCTCAGTGGCAGATTTTCACACCACCATTGTACGGGAAATAGGTCCCCATGTTACCTCCTATTTGATTGGCGGAAAGTAAATGTAAGGCTAAACACGATTAGTCGGGCTATAAATATTGATTCTTTGTTGTTAGGGAAACGTGAGTAGGAGTACTTTTTTTTCAAACGCTTGTGTAAACATGGCTCGATTGGTTAGACCCGCCAATATAGTCAATCAGAGGCGTCAGGTCACCACCACATTTTCAAATAAACTTACTAAAGAACCAGTGCGTTGAGCGCCAGTGCATATTTTTCTAAATAAAAGCCTGGGACATCGGCAGATCGAAATTGTGCTATATTCATTGCCAGTCAACGTAACTGTGTATTATTCCATGAATTGTGGTAAGCTTGAAATATTTGATATCTTTTTAATGAAAATTGAATGTAAATTGATAATTTATGTCTGTATATATGTGTGGTTCAGTAGCGAACATGAGGCAAGGCCTATATAGTGCTCCAACCTGAACAGAAGGTGTCGGAGGAAAGTAAAACTACATGGAATTGCCAAACAGTACACTGACACCTATCTTATTGACTAGAAAGAAATAATGCTGGAATTGCAGAGGCGTAGTAACCATTAGGGAGGAGTATACTGGTGAAAATTGTTTCAGATGAAGATAGCAGTTGGCCTACCGCTCTGAACTCAGTGTTTGTTATGTATTGTGTTCAGTCTGGAAATTTATTATAAATTAGTTCTGAAATAGGAGGTACAACCTTCTTGTTTCAGGGACCGTGGTCCTAAAGTTATCGAGCAGCACCTGGTCTGAGCATTGCTGAACCTAGAGGCTGACAGCATACTCCTGGGTCCAGATAGTGACCAGTGAGGTGTCTCCAGAACACAGGGAGGCTATCGAACAGAGGAGTCTTTTCCTGCCGCCATCACGAAAGATAAGCATCTGTGGCCAGAGGAGCTCAACATTATGCCCCCCCCCCAAATCTGACTTTATAATAAAACAGAGGGAAAATACAGTGTTTAAATTGATAGGAACTGTGAACTTTTCCCCATACTATTTCCAAGATAAACAAACACTTGAAGTCATGATGACAAATAACAACATAGCTTGAATAAAAAAACCAGTATTACCTCATATTACTACTACACAACTGACACACATAGGATAATATTAATAAAATATGTCACTACAAGGTTCATATTGATAAATTCTGTACATATAAATTGTAATTACAATTGATTGTGATTCCTGGTTCACTTTGTAGTTGAATCAGGACATATATATTAGTGAAAGTAATTAATACATATTTATATTTGAAACTTTACCAGTGCCTCATTTAAGATAGTCTTATAGAGTGTTAAATGTGTGTGAGTGTCACAGTGTTGTCAAGTGTGGTGGAATAAATTAAATTGTTTATCTGTCTGTTGTTGTTGTGACTTACACTTCATCATATACATACCCTAGACATTTAACGTAGTCATCACAATATTCCAGAATAATTCTGACTGAGGTATAATGTGGTAGCAAGTAAGGTTATCTGTAAAACACTACACCTATTAGATACAGATACCTTCACAGCTGATCTCAGTCAGTACACTAAGTCCCCTATAAATATTTATAACATCCCACTTTACCACATATATTGGGGTCTCGCTCCAGGGATATTGAACTTTCTCCTGTTATAGATATTGGGAATAATAAGAATTAAAAGGTATCCTTGGGTGGAAATAAATAACGTTGAGCTCTCAGTGCCTGTGGTGTCTTTGGATAAGTAATATCAGAGTGTATTGTTTAGTTAGACATTACCTACATTTACCTGTTAGAAAATGGCGGACCTGGCCAAATTTCGATCTGCTGCTGTACAGACTGCGAAAGAGTTAGGAATGGACGGGCAAATTATGATTGCTTATGTCACTGCTGAATGTGACAAATATATTGAACGGGAAGAAAGAAGATTAGAAAAAGAGGCCGAAAGAAAATTAGAATCTGAAAGGTTGTCCGAAGATAAGAGGTTAGAGGCTGAAAAGGAAATTAAGAGGATACAAGCTGAGGCTGAGACTAAGAGGTTGCAGATTGAGGCTGACAAAGAGGCTAAAGCATTAGAAGCCGAGGAAAGAAGATTGACTGCAGAAAGAGAAGAGAAGAAATTAGCTGCAGAAAGGGAAGACAAGCGATTAGCTGCAGAAAGGGAAGCAGAAGATAAAAGATTACAAAGGGAACATGAGTTACGACTAAGGGAGTTTGAGTTTCAAGGCCATGCTCCTGAAAATGGTGCCAGTCCCTTTACCTCTGATGCCACTGATAGCCAGGGAGCCTCAACCTCAGCTATGAATTTTCATTTAGATCATTTTGTTGAGAAAGACGATGATATTGAGAGCTATCTAAATAGATATGAACTATTAGCTACCACATATGGGTTAGAGAGAGAAAGGTGGAGCTTAAAGTTATCTCAAGGTCTTCGTGGGGCAGCTTATGAAGTTTTTGCCAAAATGAGCAGAGGTGATCAGGAAAATCATGACATGCTAAAGCAGGCTCTTTTGTTAAGATATGAAAAGAACGCAGAATTTTATAGGAAAAAATTTAGGAATGCTAAACTACTGTCAGGTGAAACCTATCACCAGTTCTCTGCACGGTTAGAGACATACTTGGAGAAATGGACTTCTCTGGGGAAAACCCAAGATCTTAAGGAAATGGTCCTTATAGAACAATTAAGAGAGTCCATGGCTCCAGACCTGAGAAAGTTTCTCATGGAACAAGGTGCAGAGAGGCTGGGTGAGTTGCTAAATGTTGCAGAAAGGTATCAAGCGGCTCAGGCAGAGGTATCAGGTAAGAAAAAGAAACAGGTGGAAAATTTCAGGGCACCACAGAACTTTAATAAATTTGATCCTAGAGATCAAAACAAAGGTAAGCACCAATTTGATAGGCCACGGTATGACAATAAAAATAAAAACCCACAATTCGATGAAAGGAAATATGATGAAAGAAAATCTTTCAACCAAGGGAAAAGGTGGTGTAAAAATTGTAAGATGAACAATCATGACACTGACCATTGTAGAAGGAAACCTCCTCATTGTGCTGCTATGACATCTGGGAAAAAGGAAAAAAAGGTCAAACCTGCAGAACTACAGGAACCATACCACCCCCCAGTGTGTGAAGATGTCATCTGTAATGGTGTCACTATAAGGTGTTTATATGATACCGGTTTAGATTACGATTCCGTTGTGAGTTCTCACCTGGTTCAGGCAGATCAATACACCACAGAAACAGTGGAGATTCAAACTGCAACCAAGGATGTAGCTACCATGACACTTCCCGTCGCCCGGATAAAGGTGAAAACGCGATATGTGGAAGGAATCATAAAAGCAGCAGTGATAAATGAGCCAATCTACCCTCTGATATTGGGGTGTAGATATGTCTTCTTGGGGAATCCCAAGAGACCTGTGATATTGGCAACAGTGCAGACCAGATCACAGTCTAAAAAGGAGGAGGATAATCCAATAAATACTCATCCAGATGAGATGAGGAAGGCACAGGCTGAGGATAAAACACTCAAGCCGTGTTTCAAGAAGTTGCCCAAAACCCATACACCTCCAGGCAAGGGAGAGTTTTATATGAAGAACAAGCTGATATATAGGAAGGCTGGATCTGAATCCAATGGTCACGGACAGCTGGTCCTTCCCACTTCATATAGGACTAAAGTGTTGGAACTAGGGCATGCGATTCCCTTCAGTGGTCATATGGGGATCAGCGCAACAGGACAGCGTATAGCTTGTCACTATTTCTGGCCAGGGATAACTGAAGATATCAAACGATATGTAAAATCCTGTCCAGAGTGCCAACGAGTAGCACCTAAACATTGGACTGCACCAGCAACTCTGGGAGAAATGCCCATAGTGGGAACACCCTTTGAGAGAGTTGCCGTGGATCTTGTGGGACCTCTCACCCGAACCAAGAGAAGGAACAGCTACATTCTGACTCTGGTGGACACTTGTTCTATGTGGGGAGAGGCGGTAGCCTTGTCATCGATTGATTCTAAACATGTGGCAGAGGCATTGCTCACAATTTTCACAAGGTTATGCTTTCCCAATCAAATCTTGACTGATAATGGCTCTCAGTTCAAGGGGAAACTAACAGAAGAAGTTTTCAGGATCTTCCAGGCCAAACACTTCCATTGTAGTGTGTACCACCCCCAAGGGAACGGCCAAGTGTAAAGATATTAATGGCACGTTGATGTCCATCCTGAGAAAGTTGGCACACGAAAAACCAGATACATGGGATCAGTACCTTCACGTCGCCCTCTTTGCTTATCGGGAGGTACCCCATAGTTCAACTGGAATGGCCCCGACAACATTATTATTTGGAAGGCCAATAAAAGATCCACTGGAAGCGCTGTTAAGAACGTGGACTGATGAAAAGGCAGAGGAAAATATTACATCCTCATACCAATATGTGAATGAGCTGACCACTCGTTTAAAAAGTGGCTGGAAACTTGCCAATGAAACTTTGAAACAAGCCAGGAAGAAACATGCTGCCTATTATAACAGGAAAGCTAAAGACAGAGATTTGGCTGTGGGAGAGAAGGTACTGCTTCTTCTACCCGGTAGTCAGAATAAGTTACAAATTGGATGGCAAGGTCCATATACAGTTCTAGAGAAGGTGTCTAGAAAAAATTATAAGATAGATAAGAAGGGGAAAGAAAAAATCTATCATGTGAATCTCCTGAAGAAATATTTGGAAAGAGAACATCAGGAAGAGACACACTTGTTGACCTTGTCCATTGCCATGGAGATGAAAAAGGAACCACTTTCATCATTAGAATATCCATTACACCCCTCTGAGACAGCGGCACAGGTGAAAATCAGTACACATTTAACGAAAACTCAGAAAGAGAGAGTGCAACAGGTTCTAGATACTCATACAGAGGTGTTAACAGACCGACCAGGGCATACAAACCTATTGGAATATGATATGAAGCTGATAGACCCCACACCTGTATGTATGAAACCCTATTCGATTCCTTTTGCTAAGGAGAAAGCTTTGAAGGAAGAGATAGACTATTTGTTGAAGGAAGGAATTATTTCACACAGTGAATCTTCGTATAGTTCCGGTGTTGTACTCTTAAGGAAGCCCTCTGGAGAACATAGACTATGTATAGATTACAGGAGACTGAATGCTATTACAGAAGGACAGGTGGATCCATTGCCAGATACAAATCAGTTGTTTGCCAGACTAAATAAAGCTAAATATTTCTCAAAAATGGATCTGAGTAAAGGATACTATCAGATTCCAGTAAAGCCTGAGGTTAGACCATACCTAGCATTTAGTACCTCAGAAGGACACTATGAGTTTAACAGATTGCCATTTGGATTGAAGAATGCGCCTAGTGTCTTCTCTAGAATGATGAGAAAATTATTGGACCATCTGAATAATCCATGTATCACAAATTTCATGGATGATATCCTTATAGCAACAGAAACATTTGAGGAACACATTGACTCTCTGAACATGCTGTTTAATCGACTTAGGGAAGCGAATTTAACAGCCCGACCAACCAAATGTTGCGTTGGATGTAAAGAATAGGAATTCTTGGGACACACAGTTTATCAGGGAAACATGACCCCTGACCCCAAGAATTTAGAGAAACTAAAGAAAGCCCCGAGACCACAAACCAAGAAAGACGTGAGATCCTTTGTCATCCTTTGTCTCATTATGTGGTTTCTACCAGAAGTATATCAAAAACTTTAATTCCATATGTGCACCGTTAACTGATTTGACACGTAAGGGAAATCCAGATCGAATTACATGGACACCACAATGTGAAATGGCTTACCAGGAATTGAAGGAAAAGCTCACAAGCAAACCTATTTTGAAATTACCTGACTTAAGTCAAGAATTCATTGTAAGGACTGATGCCAGTAATATTGGGTTAGGTGCGACTCTGCTACAGAAATCAGATGCATTGGATGGGGAATTAAGCCCAGTGGCATATGCTAGCAGAAAGTTGAATAAAGCTGAAACCAATTACTCAACTAGCGAAAAGGAATGTCTTGCAGTAATATGGGCGATAAAGAAATTCAATATTTATCTGTATGGGAAGGCATTTAAGTTGCAAACGGATCACAAAACTTTGTCGTTTCTAGCGCAGGCTAGACATGAGAATTTTAGATTACTCCGTTGGTCATTATTGATGCAGCCATTTGAGTTTAGCATAGAGTATATAAGTGGAAAAACAAATCTGGGAGCGTATTTTTTAAGCCGCCATCCGTGTGATGAGAATCACCCTAAACCCCAGGAATAATAAGAAATTTCTCTATGTGTATATAGAATTATAGACTGACATATAACGTCTGTTTTAAGTGGGGAGAATTTGTCGTGTGAAATTCTAATCCACATATATAAATTAAAAAGTAAATGTAAAGCCTAACAAATAACTTCAATAAAAGGAAAGAAGAATGGTAAAGAACAGTGCTGTCACAATGACTGTACTCGAAATCCCCCTTGTTTTCTCCTTGTCTGCAAATTGTAACGTTTCACGTTGATAGTAAAAGCCTACTGCTTCAATACCCGATTTCTACGATAAAACGTGTACTGCCTTTCTAAGAAAAACCTTGAGATACGCAAGCTGACCTATATTTAATATTCCATTCATGTCATTTTATACACTTAGTTACCATAAACGAAAGACAGATGGACTAAGGATAGAAAGAAAGGGAGGGGCTGAAAGCCGGAACGCAGGCAATACTACCACAGTCTCGCGATACACAATTAATGCCACCCCTAACACGCGTGTAAGGCCACAAGCACTAGCTTTTTCAAATCGACAGTGATAAAAAACACTACCCATACGAGAGTTAGGTTTTAAAAACTTACAAACGCTTATTAGGAAACATGACATTATACTGGTTTACGTTTGAAAACATTACAGTACCCAGACACCACATCGATCGAAGTGAACGGGAGGTAGAAGAAAATACATATTTTGAACGCAGCCCCTTAGCCCCATTAAATTTATATATTTGGGTTCCCTAGGACTTGCTGACAAAGAATATGTTAAACGTTACGCAAATAGTCTAGGAATTAACAAATTATAGCCAAAAGAAATAGTGAGGGATGTCAGACAACACCAAAATCAGAATCGCTCAGTGGCAGATTTTCACACCACCATTGTACGGGAAATAGGTCCCCATGTTACCTCCTATTTGATTGGCGGAAAGTAAATGTAAGTCTAAACACGATTAGTCGGGCTATAAATATTGATTCTTTGTTGTTAGGGAAACGTGAGTAGGAGTACTTTTTTTCAAACGCTTGTGTAAACATGGCTCGATTGGTTAGACCCGCCAATATAGTCAATCAGAGGCAACAGGTCACCACCACATTTTCAAATAAACTTACTAAAGAACCAGTGCGTTGAGCGCTAGTGCATATTTTTCTAAATAAAAGCCTTTGACATCGGCAGATCGAAATTGTGCTATATTCATTGCCAGTCAACGTAACTGTGTATTATTCCATGAATTGTGGTAAGCTTGAAATATTTGATATCTTTTTAATGAAAATTGAATGTAAATTGATAATTTATGTCTGTATATATGTGTGGTTCAGTAGCGAACATGAGGCAAGGCCTATATAGTGCTCCAACCTGAACAGAAGGTGTCGGAGGAAAGTAAAACTACATGGAATTGCCAAACAGTACACTGACACCTATCTTATTGACTAGAAAGAAATAATGCTGGAATTGCAGAGGCGTAGTAACCATTAGGGAGGAGTATACTGGTGAAAATTGTTTCAGATGAAGATAGCAGTTGGCCTACCGCTCTGAACTCAGTGTTTGTTATGTATTGTGTTCAGTCTGGAAATTTATTATAAATTAGTTCTGAAATAGGAGGTACAACCTTCTTGTTTCAGGGACCGTGGTCCTAAAGTTATCGAGCAGCACCTGGTCTGAGCATTGCTGAACCTAGAGGCTGACAGCATACTCCTGGGTCCAGATAGTGACCAGTGAGGTGTCTCCAGAACACAGGGAGGCTATCGAGCAGAGGAGTCTTTTCCTGCCGCCATCACGAAAGATAAGCGTCTGTGGCCAGAGGAGCTCAACATTATGCCCCCCCCCCCCCCCCAAAATCTGACTTTATAATAAAACAGAGGGAAAATACAGTGTTTAAATTGATAGGAACTGTGAACTTTTCCCCATACTATTTCCAAGATAAACAAACACTTGAAGTCATGATGACAAATAACAACATAGCTTGAAAAAACAAAACCAGTATTACCTCATATTATTACTACACAACTGACACACATAGGATAATATTAATAAAATATGTCACTACAAGGTTCATATTGATAAATTCTGTACATATAAATTGTAATTACAATTGATTGTGATTCCTGGTTCACTTTGTAGTTGAATCAGGACATATATATTAGTGAAAGTAATTAATACATATTTATATTTGAAACTTTACCAGTGCCTCATTTAAGATAGTCTTATAGAGTGTTAAATGTGTGTGAGTGTCACAGTGTTGTCAAGTGTGGTGGAATAAATTAAATTGTTTATCTGTCTGTTGTTGTTGTGACTTACACTTCATCATATACATACCCTAGACATTTAACGTAGTCATCACAATATTCCAGAATAATTCTGACTGAGGTATAATGTGGTAGCAAGTAAGGTTATCTGTAAAACACTACACCTATTAGATACAGATACCTTCACAGCTGATCTCAGTCAGTACACTAAGTCCCCTATAAATATTTATAACATCCCACTTTACCACATACCGGCAAACTGTCTCTCTCTTGCAGGTTTTCTTAGTGTGCGAAAATTGCTGGCAGTTTCAGAACTGCATAACAGGAGGGATGTACACTTCTGTTTTTCGACATCTAACGTCTAGGTTTGGTTGATTTGGTCTTGAAGTCCCTTGAATAGTTAGGATAACTAGGTTTGTGTCCTTCTTGTCCCATGTTATCAGTCTTTCAAACTGTGTTATTTTGACATTTTGTATTTTGTCTTTGCAGGCGGCTGTGGACTTTTTGTGTAGACCAATTGTTGTCGACCTCTCTCACAACTATCTTTTAGGTTTTCTTGTACAGTAGATCTCCACAGTAACTTTAATCTGGTGGGGCAGCTGGACTTCTTTGTGTCAGGACTCTAAGTTCGACCATCAGTTTGTTTGTCTTCTTGGTGTTATTTGGATTTATTGTAACTCCTTTTTTAATGTCTTGTAACTCTAATTATACTCCTCCTGCCCGTTATTGCCTCGAGGATACCGATCACTTTATCGTCGGGTAGGGCCCTGAGCGAGGCCTCACCTCCAGACATCTGAGTGATCTTAAACTCTCCTGTAGTGCCTCGTGAGAAACGGCATTTCTTGTCTTGCGAAGTTGGCACGCTCCGATTTCCGTCTAAGCTTGAGCGTGTGGTCCGTGGGACGGACTCTCCTGATCACTGTGGGACACTTGGTTGTTCTCCGTTGAATCCCAGGTATCTCTTTGTCTGCTATTGCTACGCCAGGAGCTACTTATAATACTGCTTCTTGTAATTGTGAATGACTAAGGAACTCGTCTCTGTCTTCACGAATTCTGCGTAGTGCTTCGATAATGATATCTTCTGGGTCTAAACTCATTAAGTTCTGATGTTATTGTCCTCTCGTCCGCAGCAAGCTGGGAGGTAATGTCTGGCTGTTCTGCCCTTCTGTATTACTCTTGTGCATGTACCTGTCTGTGTTGTAGAGCTGTTTCTTCCACCTCGGGTCGGCTTTTCTCTCTGGGTGGCTGTTTCTAGTCTTGTTATACTAATGGTTGTTGTTCAGCGCTGGTGGACTGGTGTACGTTAAAAACCACGTCCGTATGCAAAGGCTCTTTCCGTATAACTAACTTCTAGTTTATAAATATTTTATCGAGCTAAGGTAGTCCGGTATCTAGCTACTTTTTCATTGGTTAACTGAATATTTTGTTATTGAATTTATTGGCTACAGCTTCGCTGTTCTAACTATCAGTCGTGGCTATTGCCATATACGTCACTCTTCACTAAGGAACTGCTGCCAAAAGATAGCGGTGGGCGGCCCAGTTGAACTAGTTTCAGTTTCACTTTTATTTTCATCTTATACCTAGCGTAACTCATGTTTTTGTTAATTACGAAATGTCGTAACTGCTTTATTTATTGTCTATGGTAATTAATAACTGTTATACTCATATGGTATAATGACTAGTTGTTAGCACGAAGGATGCTATAGTAATAGGCAATCCGGTCATAACAATAACTAACTATATATCGATGTACTGTGCAAAGTCAATTTACTGCATCAATCAGGATACAATTACTGCTTTGCATTTTACCAACGCCGTACTTAGATAAATTAAATTCGTCAAGGTACTTCTGTTGATGGATGTGGAAGGTGGGATTCAAGGCAAACATGAATGAGTATACACCGGATTTAATATTTATCTCATTTAATCCCATCTCATTGTAACATCGACGGCAATGAAGAGGCTGATATATTGGTAGAGGAATGTGGAAATCTACTTAATCTAATGCAAGCATAACTTTCGAGGAGGCAAAGAATTGTATCAGAATCAGACACAGAAACAAATGGGATGTAAAGCATCCAGGTCATACACAAAATGATACACACTATCAGCTCAACAGAAGTGAACAAGTTGTAATCGCCATCTCCCTTACTTTTCTCGCGCCGCGGAACCACTCATGTTGTGACTCCGCAATGGCAACCAACAGATATGAGATACCATCTATTCAACAAGTTAAAGATAGGAACTACCGATCAGTGTAACAGTGGCACTGATAAAATGACTGCTGGACATTTTCTTCGAATTTGCCCAACGTATACGGAACAGAAAAAGCGGATATGGCCGACACCAGTGCCATTCGGGGAAAAGCTCTACCGAGATTCAAAGAGCGTCAAGCTGACTACTGTTTTCTTTAAAACATTCTAATGGACGTTTGAGAGTGTACAATGAAGAAGAAGAAATGCGCAATTACATATTATGGAAGGCAAGTGTACCTTGAATGCAATAACAAACTTCTGGTCGCTAAAGATTTTTAAATTTGATTTCATTGTTCATTAAATATTTATAATAAATAAAAGCAGCAATATTCTTAAGTCCAAATTGCGTTTTCAACTTGTGTTATTTTTATAAAAATTTGAAGCAGTATAGTCAAATCGAGTGGAACATACAACAATATCAAAATAGTACAACCACAGACAAAACGAGCTAATGTTACATTGGGAATGACTCACAAATAACTAGAAATCAAACCCAACACAGAAATAACAATCTTCAACTCAGATGTGAAGCCAGTCTAATTGTATGCCTCTGAAACACGGAGAATAACAAAAATTACAATCTTCAACTCAGATGTGAAGTCAGTCAAATTGTATGCATCTGAAAAACGGTGTCACAGATGGAAATAGTGCAGCAGTAATCATCCACTTTTGCCCCTCCCCATCTAGTTTATATTTTTTTGCTACATGAAAGAAATATTTACTAGTGCAATTAACACGTGAGCTATCTGGTAATTAAGCCCTATGTGAAACAGAGAGCGAAGCGCGGAACATGGCGTAATAGATTCTTTGATCAGGAAAACACACGATATTCAGTCTGAGACAGACCTGGATTGTAAAACGTTCAGGGGAAGTAATTGCGTAGCTGATATTCAGCAAGGCGGAGATGATGAAAGTCAAGCTAGAGAGGTTGTCGGTGGTAGAGATGGTAAAATTACCTTTGATTCAAGAATCGAACGGCAAATTTGGCTCGGGTCTGGCAGTAAAGACTTTCGCATTAAAGAACTATAGAACGGAATTTATCAATATATACCATGTCTCTCCAATAGCCATGATCAGTTGCTAAGAAATCTATCTGAATTCAGTAGCTCGTTATCTAAAGATTTCTCGTACAGGGTGAAAATTATTAGATTTTCGTGCAGTGTTTCATTTTTTCTGAGTGCGGTAATTTATATACTTACTTACTTAGTCGTGGCTTTTGTGGGTTGTAGTCATTGCCTATGACTCGCATCCATATGTCAAGACTGGGACATAGGTGGAGCGGTATACAGCCATCTTAGTTTTCTTACCAACCTCTTTCTTGCTGAGGAATCCTCGATTTATGGCCTGATAAAGTCTCCCAGCCGCTGCTTTTCGAGTGGCCAACTCTTCTTTGATGCCCCCCTTTCGGTCTGTAATAGCTCCGAGATATTTAAAGTGGTCGACCTGCTCCAAGACCTGTTCTCCCAACTTAATCTGATGTTTTCTTTCTTCTCGTGATATCACCATGGATTTTGTTTTAGAGCTGCTTATGACCATCCCTCTCTTCTCCAGCTCTTCCTTCCAGACTTGCAGGTTGGATTGGAGATGTGTCTCTGATTTAGCAATCAGGACAACATCATCAGCAAATGCTAGCTCTGAAATACAGACCTGTCTCATCTTCCAGTACCCCACTGAATACTTTCTTGTTCTCTCCTTACATGCCTTGATGACATCGTCCATGAGGAGTATGAAAAGATAAGGTGACAGGATATCGCCTTGTCTTACACCAGTGGTGGTTCTGAACTCTTCTGACTTATAGTTTGCTGTCCTCACATAATTTCTGCAAGACTTGTAGAAGCTCTGTATAGCATGAATCAGAGGTGCTGGAATGTTCTTCCTTGCCAAACAGTCCCAAAGTTTGCTCCAGGGGACCCTGTCAAACGCCTTTTCCAGATCTATGAAACAAAGATGGATCTTACTCTTGTACTCAAGGTAATTTATATACTAGCCTTTAAGTGATTTGGTGTGTTTAAAGTTTTCATTATATTTCACTGAGATTTTCTGTGTTAATTAAATAACTTATAGTTAAATCCTTTTCAGCCGTAAAGTAAATTTAATTACTCGCTATTTCCCAGTAAGAGATGTTTTAAATTGATTAGTACATACATTAAATAACTGTCTACTGACGGTATATATTATTTACTTCTATCCATTTTATGTAATTTTTTAAATGACTAGTGTTCATATCACGCGTTAAAAGAACGATAGGATAAGCTAGACACGTGTGTTTTAAATCTAATTTATAACGGAGTGGTGAAGAGGTCCTATTTTTACACGAGTTAGATATGATATTGATAATTTCGTGAAATGTTTATATTTTCTTTCCTAAAATATCTTCTTCTTCTTCTTTTCCTAAAATATAGGCTGATCAAAACCTGAGTACTAGCGGCTTTCATATGGCCCTATGAACTTATGATCATACGAACTTATAATATTATAAGCATCCAAGGATATGTAATATTGATGAGCTTCTTACTGTGACCTGTGCGATCCAATTTTCCTCATTTTCATGAGAGAAACCAGAATAGAAAACATTAAATTTTAATATTAACTGGAACAGAACTATTACCAGATTTACTTATATCAATCTCATCAGCCAGCTGTGGTGAAATATATTGTCAGCAACATTTGTGTAACTTAAACCTAGCGTTTCAGCCTCCAGAGGCTAGACAACACAGGAACCATCTATATGTTCTATTTATCCTACATCGGCGATCACCACGCATAAACCCTACTCCAACCAACTGAAGGCATAGATAACTTATTGTATCCATGACAAATTAAAACACCGACTCTAGCGACTCCTGTGAAATCTGCAGTCAGCAACTACGGCGAGTCTGGGGCTGGATTTGGCAAAACTAAAATTTGACACTTAATAGTCTTATTACTTATTAGTGCATTTCCTTGGAATGCCTGCGACAACTACTGGGGTAAGCAAATCTGAAAGTGGCCACTGAATGGGTGTGAATTGAATGAACAGAGAAAGAAACGTATGTCATTTGTTAACATCATATACTTATCTCAATAATCTAAATTAGTCACGCGATAGATTACATTAGGGACCTATTGTTTTCCCATACTGACTATTTCATAACTTATTGTTACCCTTTGATCTTTAGGGTTAATTAACCTCTGTTGGAATCGTCCATTCTTTTCGTTTACCAGAGGGGAGAACCTATTTGATTAATTTTCATTTATCTGTAAAACATGATCTCTTGATGCATATGATTTATGTTGTGATTTTCTATTGATAACAAACTTTATTAAACCTTTAGTTGTCGTGTCGGTCAACCCCTGTCCACTATATGTTATCCATAGTTTGTTTTTCACGTTCGTGCGTATGTGTCACAGAATTGTGTGCATGTGAGTGCGGTGTAACTTGTATTTTCGTACAAGGTGGAAAGTGCGTCTGATTTAAAAATCGTCGTCCAGATAGGCTGGATTAGATAAATTATTCTATACAGAGACTGTCCTTTCTCTTATACGATCACCCTCGTGATAAACAAATAAAAACTATATCTTACCCCTTACTTTCTTATTGTCATCACTATTACCTGTGCTCAGACAGGACTATAAACATCTATTACCTATCTGATAATTCATCCACGACACACGGAGAACAACAAAAATAACAATCGGAAAGTTACAGAGTATAGAAAAATTAGCGCATGCGCAGATTAGAAGGATTGATACTGTTTGATAAGATAACCAATGTGGAAGTGATGGAATGAGCCAGACAAATCTAACTAGAAGAAGAAGTGACTAGAAGACGTAGGTGTTGAGTAGCATACACATTGAGGACATCAGCTGATAACATTTTCTTTCTCCGCCCATTTTTTAAATAATCATAATAATTGTCCAAAGTCAATAATATCTTTAACATCTTACTTGATTTTAGAATTGTGACTACATAATATTAAATGTTGTCTGTTGGATAAGACACATATCACACATAGATGATTAAACTTGATTATCTTCACTTCCATTCTGAATAAAAATACATTTTGATTATTTCCCTTTGTTCCCGAAGATATAACTCGCTTAATAATTCAGTACCAGTATTCTGATATTGATGCACACATATACTGTATTCTCATGTTGATCTATATATATATATATATATATATATATATATATATATATATATATATATATATATATATATATATATATATATATATATATATATATATATATATATATATATATATATATATATATATATATATATATATATATATGCTGTATTCTCAGGTTGATGCTCGTGTATACTGTATTCTCAGGTTAATGCACGTATATACTGTATTCTCATGTTGATGCACGCGTATACTGTATTCTCATGTTGATGAACGTATATACTATATTCTCATGTTGATGCACGTATATACTGTATTCTCAGGTTGATGCATGTGTATACAGTATTCTCATCTTGATGCACGTGTGGCCGTATACATATTAGCTTGCGATTTATTATTTCATACTTTGTTTAGTTCGTGATGGTCGTATAATTGGTATCGTATTTCTACACTAAACAACAGGCAGCTTAGTTGTAATAAGGTGGATTTCTTACTCTCAAAAGAACAACGACAACAGTTCATGTACAGACAGTTGATGGATGATTTCACGATGTGATGAATGACTTCATTCCGACAGCAGTATGAGTCAATGTTGACCTTTATTTTTACCTGGCTTGTCCTTTATAAATTTGAGAGGGTATTGTTTTCCTTCCTCGTGTTCTTTGGGTGTTATAGAACAATTTCTGGTTTTCTTGTGCATCTTTTTCTAGCTTTTCTCCAAATTCTTCCCAGGACTTCTGTTTTGCTGCTAGCACCTTGTTCTTTGCTTCTGTTCTGAGTGTCACATATTCTCTATATTTCTCTATTTGTCCTGCTGTGTTTTTAGCTCCTAAGTATTATTTCCATGCCATTTTCGTCTTTCTTATTTTCTCTTTGACTTCCTCTGTCCACCAAGGTGTCCTCTTTCTCTGGTTCCCAAGTCGGACTTCACCACATGCATCTTCAGCAGCTGTCTTTATGATGTCCTTGAATTTAAGCCAGATGGTTTCCAAGTCATCAGGTTGTTCTTCTGTGTTGCTCACCGCTGCAGCAATAAGCCCCTGACTTCTGGTCTTAATTTTTGGCTCTCTCAGCTTGTAGGTCTTAATGCTCATTTCTCCCGTTCGTTTACTTAGTTTCTTGCGTTACTGTGGGCTCTTCCTAGACTGAGCAACTCTTTCAGTTGTTCTTTTGATTGTAAGCAGGTAGTGATCACTTCCAATCTCTGCCCCCTCCAGACTCTAGCATCCCGGACATATTTGAATGACCACCTCCTAGCAATGGCATAGTCGATGACATAAAATGTAATTTATATTTCGACCTCATTTCTGAAGATGACGCTTTGCACACGTTAGAAACCAGTAGAAACACCTTCCCAAGCACTGATAGTGTAAATTATCAACACACAAAACTGCTGGACGACATAGGAATAATGAATGTGGTGAGGGATTTCAATATCAGCATACAGAACGCTGAGTTACCGGAAGATTGGCTATAGTTACATAAGGCTACTTCCTAAGCCTGGTAAAGATCTCATACTGCCCAGCCGCTAACGAAGTATCACACTGCAGAATGTATATGGCACATTACTTGAAAAGATAGTTTCTATACAAGTAATGAACCACCTCGACAATCACAACTCATCCTGATACCCTGGGTAGTTATAGACCCATAAAAGCAACACGGGGTAAGGCCAGTGGCGTATTCTCTATGTGTGCTGTGCGTGCTGCGCACATCTATGCGCGAAGGAAAATACAAATTTAATTTATTAATCTATAAAATAATTCTCTTCTAAAGTTCTGCTTTCGGACCGCACGCATCAGGATAACGGATTTTCCCGCACAGAATCTACGAGTATATCTAGTTTCAGTTTCCCAGACGCGTTTTATAGTGCAGTTTTTATTGGTTGGTTGCAATCGCCCGAACTTTCTCGGGTAATTCCGTCACAATGCGTGCGGTACCTTTCGGATTCACGTCTGAAGATTGGTTTGTGTGGTCGGGGTCATGGCCAGATACGTCAATACAATACGAACATGCGTGCGGTGGTCTTGGTTGTAAAAATCGGCTGTGTCCGTCCAGTGTTTTTTGTGATTAATTTTTGTTATTTGCCGGGAATGCAGATTATTACAGTGACAGTGAGTTTTAAATTGTAAGTTAATTAGTATTTCGGGGATAATTGACATATACCCCTAATAACTATCGTTGCGTAATTGAATATAGTTGGTTTTTAAATTAAGAGGGGAAGAAGTTAATTAAATAGTAGGCGTACATATTCATTTTAAGTAGCAGCACGCCTAGCTCGCATTACCAGGATACGCCACTGGGTAAGGCTGAATCATTTGTGTACGATGTATACGAGGGATTCCAGGGTAAACAAGAAACGGTTGCTGCAGCGCTTGAACAAGTTAACACTTATAATATCTTTATTTTGGCCAAAACCGAAACATTGCTCAGTTGAATATAAATGTGTTTCATAAAAAACTAAGCTGATTTAAAAGCATTATTTTGCACTATTAGCGACTGTTGGCACGTAAGGGCACTTTTTGAAATTTTTCTGTAATTTTAGGGCGTTATTTGTTATTTTTTGAGTCATTATTTTGCATATTTTGGTATTATTCAATAAAAGTAGGCATTTTTTAGCATTAAAAGGTTCTTGCTTCTCTATTTCACTGTTTTCCCCATGTTGTTTAATAATATTCTTTAAACCAATGAAAACAAATGTTGCTGGTAAATTTTCCTACATAAAGTCAAATTTCGGATTTCTGCCTGGTGCCGTTACTTCCTTGGAGGTCAACAGTTCCATTAGTGGATCAGATAGATTTGTTGAAGATGATGGCGAACGACTTAGACAGCGTGAATTGAGACGTGGGAAATGGTGTGCAAAAGAAAAGTTGTGAAAATAAATGTGGGATATAAAAAGCTGTGCTTAATGTCAGACGTGCTATAGGGGGAAAAACGTTTCTCTGGTCAATGTTTAGGAGACTTAGAACAAGCCAACCTTGCTTTTGTTTCAAGTTTGCTACTGTGACGTCAGTAATAGTAGAAATGAACTTTTCAGTGTCAACAGCTTTATTGGAAGACAAAAGACAGTCATTCTCTTTTGAAAATCTTAAACCAGATCACGTGGTCTATTATATTTGGACATGTGCCCTAATATAACCAACAGTCCAATGATCTACGTTGAACGGTAAGCATCTCGCCAAAACTAGGCATAATTTTTTTTTATTTGAAAATATGCACATGATTTTTGTTGTGTATTGTAATTCTGAACTCACCAAAAACATTCAGTTTTCCATAGAAATAGTAAAACTATTCACTTATAATTAATTATATGTCTGTTGTGCTTGTGTGTGTGTGTTTATTTTTTTTAAATAATGAATTATTTTGTTAATAAAAATAAAATTTTCAGTTTGTCACAATCACTGAAAACATTTAAATTGCATTTTTAAGGTGTCATTGTGCGTAATTGTGTCTTAGACTGCATGCTGTTTGTTAATAAAATTTACAGTTTGGCACACAATCTGTAAAAAAAAATGAAGTATTATTTCCACATTGTTCCTTGTTTTGTTTTATTGTTTTTTTTTGTAACATGAAGGTTTAACTTTGACACAATAACATGAAGGTTTCAGTTTGACACAGTAACATGAAGGTTTCAGTTTGACACAATAACGTGAAGGTTTCAGTTTGACACAGTAACATGAAGGTTTCAGTTTGACACAGTAACATGAAGGTTTCAGTTTGACACAGTAACATGAAGGTTTCAGTTTGACACAATAACATGAAGGTTTCAGTTTGACACAGTAACATGAAGGTTTCAGTTTGACACAATAACATGAAGGTTTCAGTTTGACACAGTAACATGAAGGTTTCAGTTTGACACAATAACATGAAGAATCCAGTTTGACACAGTAACATGAAGGTTTCAGTTTGACACAGTAACATGAAGGTTTCAGTTTGACACAGTAACATGAAGGATTCAGTTTGAGACAGTAACATGAAGGTAACAGTTTGACACAGTAACATGAAGGTTTCAGTTTGACACAGTAACATGAAGGTTTCAGTTTGACACAGTAACATGAAGGTTTCAGTTTGACACAGTAACATGAAGGTTTCAGTTTGACACAGTAACATGAAGGTTTCAGTTTGACACAGTAACATGAAGGTAACAGTTTGACACAGTAACATGAAGGTTTCAGTTTGACACAGTAACATGAAGGTTTCAGTTTGACACAGTAACATGAAGGTTTCAGTTTGACACAGTAACATGAAGGTAACAATTTGACACAGTAACATGAAGGTAACAGTTTGACACAGTAACATGAAGGTTTCAGTTTGACAAAGTAACATGAAGGTTTCAGTTTGACACAGTAACATGAAGGTTTCAGTTTGACACAATAACATGAAGGTTTCAGTTTGACACAGTAACATGAAGGTTTCAGTTTGACACAATAACATGAAGAATCCAGTTTGACACAGTAACATGAAGGTTTCAGTTTGACACAGTAACATGAAGGTTTCAGTTTGACACAGTAACATGAAGGATTCAGTTTGAGACAGTAACATGAAGGTAACTGTTTGACACAGTAACATGAAGGTTTCAGTTTGACACAGTAACATGAACGTTTCAGTTTGACACAGTAACATGAAGGTTTCAGTTTGACACAGTAACATGAAGGATTCAGTTTGACACCGTAACATGAAGGTAACAGTTTGACACAGTAACATGAAGGTTTCAGTTTGACACAGTAACATGAAGGTTTCAGTTTGACACAGTAACATGAAGGTTTCAGTTTGACACAGTAACATGAAGGTAACAGTTTGACACAGTAACATGAAGGTAACAGTTTGACACATTAACATGAAGGTTTCAGTTTGACAAAGTAACATGAAGGTTTCAGTTTGACACAGTAAAATGAAGGTTTCAGTTTGATACAGTAACATGAAGGTTTCAGTTTGACACAGTAACATGAAGGTTTCAGTTTGACACAGTAACATGAAGGTTTCAGTTTGACACAGTAACATGAAGGTTTTAGTTTGGCACAGTAACATGAAGGTTTCAGTTTGACACAGTAACATGAAGGTTTCAGTTTTACAGAATAACATGAAGGTTTCAGTTTGACACAGTAACATGAAGGTTTCAGTTTGACACAGTAACATGAAGGTAACAGTTTGACACAGTAACATGAAGGTTTCAGTTTGACACAGTAATATGAAGGTTTCAGTTTGACACAGTAACATGAAGGTTTCAGTTTGACACAGTAACATGAAGGTAACAGTTTGAAACAGTAACATGAAGGTTTCAGTTTGACACAGTAACATGGAGGTTTCAGTTTGACACAGTAACATGATGGTTTCAGTTTGACACAGTAACATGAAGGTAACAGTTTGACACAGTAACATGAAGGTTTCAGTTTGACACAGTAACATGAAGGTTTCAGTTTGACACAGTAACATGAAGGTTTCAATTTGACACAGTAACATGAAGGTAACAGTTTGACACAGTAACATGAAGGTAACAGTTTGACACAGTAACATGAAGGTTTCAGTTTGACACAGTAACATGAAGGTTTCAGTTTGATAAAGTAAAATGAAGGTTTCAGATTGACACAGTAACATGAAGGTTTCAGTTTGACACAGTAACATGAACGTTTCAGTTTGACACAGTAACATGCAGGTTTCAGTTTGACACAGTAACATGAAGGTTTCAGTTTGACACAGCAACATGTAGGTTTCAGTTTGACACAGTAACATAAAGGTTTCAGTTTGACACAGTAACATGAAGGTTTCAGTTTGACACAGTAACATGAAGGTAACAGTTTGACACAGTAACATGAAGGTAACAGTTTGACACATTAACATGAAGGTTTCAGTTTGACACAGTAACATGAAGGTTTCAGTTTGACACAGTAAAATGAAGGTTTCAGTTTGATACAGTAACATGAAGGTTTCAGTTTGACACAGTAACATGAAGGTTTCAGTTTGACACAGTAACATGAAGGTTTCAGTTTGACACAGTAATATGAAGGTTTCAGTTTGACACAGTAACATGAAGGTTTCAGTTTGACACAGTAACATGAAGGTTTCAGTTTGACAGAATAACATGAAGGTTTCAGTTTGACACAGTAACATGAAGGTTTCAGTTTGACACAGTAACATGAAGGTTTCAGTTTGACACAGTAACATGAAGGTTTCAGTTTGACACAGTGACATGAAGGTTTCAGTTTGACACAGTAACATGAACGTAACAGTTTGACACAGTGACATGAAGGTTTCAGTTTGACACAGTAACATGAAGGTTTCACTTTGACACAGTAACATGAAGGTTTCAGTTTGACACAGTAACATGAAGGTTTCAGTTTGACACAGTACAATGAAGGTTTCAGTTTGACACAGTAACATGAAGGTTACAGTTTGACACAGTAACATGAAGGTTTCAGTTTGACTCAATAACATGAAGGTTTCAGTTTGACACAGTAACATGAAGGTTTCAGTTTGACACAGTAACATGAAGGTTTCAGTTTGACACAGTGACATGAAGGTTTCAGTTTGACACAGTAACATGAACGTAACAGTTTGACACAGTGACATGAAGGTTTCAGTTTGACACAGTAACATGAAGGTTTCACTTTGACACAGTAACATGAAGGTTTCAGTTTGACACAGTAACATGAAGGTTTCAGTTTGACACAGTAACATGAAGGTTTCAGTTTGACACAGTAACATGAAGGTTTCAGTTTGACACAGTGACATGAAGGTTTCAGTTTGACACAGTAACATGAACGTAACAGTTTGACACAGTGACATGAAGGTTTCAGTTTGACACAGTAACATGAAGGTTTCACTTTGACACAGTAACATGAAGGTTTCAGTTTGACACAGTAACATGAAGGTAACAGTTTGACACAGTAACATGAAGGTTTCAGTTTGACACAGTAACATGAAGGTTTCAGTTTGACACAGTAACATGAAGATTTCAGTTTGACACAGTAACATGAAGGTAACAGTTTGACACAGTAACATGAAGGTTTCAGTTTGACACAGTAACATGAAGGTTTCAGTTTGACACAGTAACATGAAGGTTTCAGTTTGACACAGTAACATGAAGGTAACAGTTTGACACAGTAACATGAAGGTAACAGTTTGACACAGTAACATGAAGGTTTCAGTTTGACACAGTAACATGAAGGTTTCAGTTTGACAAAGTAAAATGAAGGTTTGAGTTTGACACAGTAACATGAAGGTTTCAGTTTGACACAGTAACATGAAGGTTTCAGTTTGACACAGTAACATGAAGGTTTCAGTTTGACACAGTAACATGAAGGTAACAGTTTGACACAGTAACATGAAGGTTTCAGTTTGACACAGTGACATGAAGGTTTCAGTTTGACACAGTAACATGAAGGTTTCAGTTTGACACAGTAACATGAAGGTTTCAGTTTGACACAGTAACTTGAAGGTAACAGTTTGACACAGTAACATGAAGGTTTCAGTTTGACACAGTAACATGAAGGTTTCAGTTTGACACAGTAACATGAAGGTTTCAGTTTGACACAGTAACATGAAGGTAACAGTTTGACACAGGAATATGAAGGTAACAGTTTGACACACTAAAATGATGGTTTCAGTTTGACACAGTAACATAAAGGTTTTAGTTTGACACAGTAACATGAAGGTTTCAGTTTGACACAGTAACATGAACGTAACAGTTAGACACAGTAATATGAAGGTTTCAGTTTGACACAGTAACATGAACGTTTCAGTTTGACACAGTAACATGAAGGTTTCAGTTTGACACAGTAACATGAAGGTTTCAGTTTGACACATTAACATGAAGGTTTCAGTTTGACACAGTAACATGAAGGTTTCAGTTTGACACAGTAACATGATGGTTTCAGTTTGACACAGTAACATGAAGGTTTCAGTTTCACACAGTAACATGAAGGTTTCAGTTTGACACAGTAACATGAAGGTTTCAGTTTGACACAGTAACATGAAGGTTTCAGTTTGACACAGTAACATGAAGGTTTCAGTTTGACACAGTAACATGAAGGTAACAGTTTGACACAGGAACATGAAGGTTTCAGTTTGACACAGTAACATGAAGGTTTCAGTTTGACACAGTAACATGAAGGTAACAGTTTGACACAGTAACATGAAGGTTTCAGTTTGACACAGTGACATGAAGGTTTCAGTTTGACACAGTAACATGAAGGTTTCAGTTTGACACAGTAACATGAAGGTTTCAGTTTGACACAGTAACTTGAAGGTAACAGTTTGACACAGTAACATGAAGGTTTCAGTTTGACACAGTAACATGAAGGTTTCAGTTTGACACAGTAACATGAAGGTTTCAGTTTGACACAGTAACATGAAGGTTTCAGTTTGACACAGTAACATGAAGGTAACAGTTTGACACAGTAATATGAAGGTAACAGTTTGACACACTAAAATGAAGGTTTCAGTTTGACACAGTAACATAAAGGTTTTAGTTTGACACAGTAACATGAAGGTTTCAGTTTGACACAGTAACATGAACGTAACAGTTTGACACAGTAATATGAAGGTTTCAGTTTGACACAGTAACATGAACGTTTCAGTTTGACACAGTAACATGAAGGTTTAAGTTTGACACAGTCATGAAGGTTTCAATTTGACACATTAACATGAAGGCTTCAGTTTGACACAGTAACATGAAGGTTTCAGTTTGACACAGTAACATGAAGGTTTCAGTTTGACACAGTAACATGAAGGTTTCAGTTTCACACAGTAACATGAAGGTTTCAGTTTGACACAGTAACATGAAGGTAACACTTTGACACAGTAACATGAAGGTTTCAGTTTGACACAGTAACATGAAGGTAACAGTTTGACACATTAAAAGAAAAAAAATGTGATTATATTTTTAGGTTCATTTTGGTTTTGTTTTATGTCGTCTATTTTCTTCTTGTAATAATACAAAATAACTTTAGTTTAGCTCGGAAACTAAAATAGAAAGTTTCTCTGTTAGGTCATCTTTTATTTTATAGGATGTTTTTTTTTATATTTTTTTGGTCATAAATGCATTTTTTATTGGTCATTTTCTCCAACATTTTAGGTCATTAAAATCCTAGCACTACTTACAATAGTGGAAATTTGAAACGTTAATGATCTGTGTAATGACTTGAAGTGTTAACCCTTGGCTAACAAAAGGGATACCTGCTGCCTTAACTGAGAGACTATTGGTATTACGCCTCGGAATATGTATATCAAAACCAATGCTCATGTGCCCGGGACCATCTCAAGGTCCCCCACTATCACCATTACTGTTTAACATCTACACAACAAAAGTAGCTTCCATTCAGCCAACTTGGCTGGGACAAACATTGTCTTTAGTTGATGACGTACTCATTTATAGAACTAGCTCTGACCGACAGGATATGCTCGATAGCATACACAGGACACAACCGATTAATGTCATTAATTAAATAATATTAATACCTAATAGGTAACTAATCCTCCTAGCCAATAATTAATATTAACAACAATTAACTAGTACTAAAAGTAAACTACAGATAAAGTAAGATTAAAGGTAGATGCTTTGTGACGAGATGGATTTTTGGAGCGACCTCTTTCCGGTTTTTCTTTCACTACGGCAGTAATCAGTTACATTGTTGTACTGATTTTATTTGCGTGATTTTCCATGGTAGCACCATTTTTTTCTGTTTGCTATGTAGCAGAAGGTTTGTTTGTTCAATCATTTGACACTCCTTGTTGATGATTAACACATTACATTTGCAAGGAGCGGCGGAGGTATTATTGAACGTCAGACAAGTTGGTAATTCTTGTGTACCAAAGCTTAGCCGATACAGATTAGTCCTACTTTCGGCAGCGTGTTTGCTTAAATCGCTGATAAAGGCCAAAGCGATGGACATATAACGAGATTATCCGTCTGCGAATAGATGACTTTATGATAAAGTAATAAATTTGCTACATCTGAAACACATTTCAGAGGCATATGTCCACCTCAACCTCTAGGGATCCAGACCCCCAGGTCGATCCAGAGTCCTCTGGGAGAACAACATTAGACAATCGTTGAAGGACCGAGGACTAGAATGGAACCAGGCCAGGAGGAAGACAGCAGATAGGATAGTCTGGCGCTCCCTCTTCCAAACGTCTACACCTCACGGTAGAATGGGAACGACTAAGTAAGTAAGTAAGAAACACAGTTGTAGTATGAGTTTACAGATGTGTTGGTGAGTTCGCCTGCTAGGGCATCGGTTTTTTTCATACCATATACGGAAGACATGACCTCTATGTCATGTCCAAATTTTTTTATGTCATTTCTAAATTCCCCAAAACCTTTTGATTTGAAACAATTGGCATTTTCTTAGCTTCATCACAAACAGATGTGGGGGCAGGGCAGTAAATATAACCTGACGCTTCAGTCAGCCAAATCTATTGTGAAGTTCGCTTGCCAAGACACTAGACTTGCTAGAAGTTAAAATTCAGAATTCCATATTATCAGATCGGACACTTTTTACTGGAGAATCTTGACGGACACCTAAAACAGCTCAAGAAATCTCTATCATTTTAATAAGGAAAGACGCTGTCTGGGCAAACTGAAGGAAACACACGGAGTCAGAGAGGGAATTAAAGTTAAAATTAACGACCACAAGTACATGTGTAAAAAGGCACCAGCAATGCCTTTAACATCATTCATCTGAGCAAAGAATTATGTGAGCTAGGATTGGCGTAGGTTGTCATTTTATATTCCATATTTTCATTACTAACATGTGAACTAATATGTATATATGACCATGTGAATATTAATATGTGAAGATCGCTAGTGGATGTCCTAGTTATTTGAAGCTGGCAACCTCTGCGCATAGAATTTTGATTTCATGTACCACCACTGCACGTGCTGGCGACAAGCTTTGTTGTTAGTTTCTTGAATATGACTAAACGCATCAGTAGTCCCCATGTTCCATATGGAGCAGGGACGGAAATATGATAGAAAAGATGTACATTCTTCCATAAAATAGTCTTCACTTTAAAGAATGATATTTTTGCTTATGCTATTCTGCTCTTCACTTCTGAGATGCAACTTCCATCTGTTTTAATTAAGATTCATGGATATTTGAATCTATTGGCCTGTTTTAAAACTGTTCCATTCACTTCGATAGTGCATTCGGAGGAAGCCATTTTCTTTGAGAAGACCACTACTTCTGTCTTTTACTATTAAGGCGGAGGCTTTTATTTGCACTTTATTTTATTATTGCATCTACCATTTCCTGTTGTTCCTTTTCACTTTTTGCTATTAAGACTATTTTTGTATATATATATATATATATATATATATATATATATATATATATATATATATATATATATATATATATATATATATATATATATATGTATATATAGAGATATATAGATATATATATAGATATAGAGACAGTACTTTGCAAAAAAAATGGCAGTCATATTGCTCAGCTAAATAAGCTGAAATCGAATTAAATATGCATGTTCTGCCCCAAATTTGCACTCCACTTAAGTGAGCAAACACTACCAAAAGTAAAAAAAAAAAAATTAGCGTAGAGTAACGTCCCTTGATATAAGAGCAGACGACAATTTCTAATGCTAGTGGCAGAAAATGGATACAAAGTCAAAGTGTATGTTAATTTCACAGCTTTGGAATGAAGGAAATCAAACATGTTCCAACATTTCTAAAACCTTGAACATTCCTGAGCGGACTGTCTACAGAGTTGTAAGTAAATTAAAAGCAGGTAATGGAATCGAGCGAAAAGAAGGTAGTGGGAGGCCAAGAATTTTGGTCACAAAGGACCATCGGTGTCTCGCCCAAATCGTTCGGGCTGGGCCAATGAAGAGTGTAGAAAACATACGGCAGCGCATGATCGAGTTGGGAAGCCCAGAGGTATCTAATGCTATTGTCAACCGGGAGCTACACAGGATGAATTACACAAAAAAGCGGGTAATTTCGTCACCATTGCTCACAGAGACTCACAAACAGATGCGCTTGAACTGGTGCCACGAACACCAAAATTTGTCATGGGACAATGTGATTTTTTCAGATGAATGTTCTCTTTGGTCTTATCCTGCTCAAATAAATATTTGGACGAAAGGCTCTGTAACGCCTGTGTACCAGCGACCGAAACATACCTAGAAATTCCATCTTTGGGGAGGGGTGTCAGCAAGAGGTGCCACCCCACTGTGTGTTTTCACAGGAATTCTCACGAAAGAAAGGTACATCGACATACTAGAGGGACACCTTCTGCCATTTATGCAGGTCATGTACCCCGATGGGTGCACATTTCAACATGACAATGACCCAAATCATACAGCTCATACCCCCAAAGCATGGCTGCAAGAGAAGAATGTGATAGTGCTGAAGTGGCCCAGCAACAGTCCCGATCAAAACCCAATTGAAAACGTTTGGGCACTACTCAAGAATCATTTAAAAAAGAGTGGACTCAGAGACGTTGAACAAAAAAAAGAAGGTAGCTGAAAAATACTGGGACAGTCTGACTCTCAATTACCTACAAACATTTGTGGGAAGTATGCCTCGCCGCATCCAGGCTTGCCTTGCTGGAGAAGGCAACATTATATTGTACTGAAACCACTGTTAATAGATAGGGGAGATACCAATCTTCCTCTGGACATACAGTTTTTATTATTATTTGCTTCTATGAGTGTGCTGCGTTGCGAAAATATGACTGCCATTTTTTTTTGCAAAGTACTGTATATATATATATATATATATATATATATATATATATATATATATATATATATATATATATATATATATATATATATATATATATATATATATATATATATATATATATATATATATTGAAATGGAGTCAGTTTAACTGATGTATCTAGACATTAGAAATACGGGAATGTTTGTTGTCTCCCTTCATCAGCTTTAGTCATAAACAAGAGACAAAGATGAAAAGTGTTGATGAGTTAAGAGAGAAAGATGACACTACGACACTGGCGTTAGATAAGACACCCATGATTGAAATATGTTGATAGACTCGTATTACAAGGTGTTCCTTGTTCTGGAGCCTCCAATATAATTTGAGACCGGAAAACACAATGAGAGATGAAAGGGAGACAGTGATTGTTGCATAAAGCGATTGGGATTCGATATCTAGGTAATAAAAACAAAAGTGAACACCGTCGAAACATGTGTAATGCAAATAGCTCGACCAATGAAACGAGAGCTTGCTACACGGAATGTCCGAGAACTTCTAGGCATCACAATAGGGGAGGAGAGAATCGTAGCAACTTGGATGTGTTTCCATTAACAGTAGAGAGCAGCATGGAGATTTCTTCTGATAAAGCTAGTTTAGTTATACAGTAGAGAATTGGAGCTTTCTTCTTACACCTGTATCATCGTTGTGTGAGCAGTATAAGCATAGACAAATTAGAGCTAAAGGAAGTAAAACAAGTTATTTGCAGCATTTCACTGTTTCGGCTGCCTTGAAAAGAGATACAAGGGTCAGATGTCAGAGAAAGTTAGTTATAACGATAGATCCAAATCGTCTGAGTTGAACTAGCTTTGGATGAAGCAAAGGGGTTGGATATTAACTGAGAAAGGCCTATTTGAAGTTTTAGAACTAACACAGTTTGTCTAGGAACGACAGGTTCTTGAAGTGTTGGAAGGACCAAGGGATGAAACACAATAGCCATATAGCGCTGAGTCACGGATTTACGCAAGATGGCCGGCCAAGAAAATAAATACGCGGGTGTTGGAGGTGGGAGGACATACACGAAATGAGAGAACGCACAGGACAAAAGGAGAGAGCTAGTCACGTATTCCTTCACCAATGAATATTTGTGATGGCCTGCCTTTGCCAGAAATAGTCCTGTTAGTGTATATCTGAGAAGACCAGAGGGTTTCGGTCATACCTATAGAACTTAAGCCAGAAGTGAGAACCCATGTGTTTTCCTGCATAGCGACACGGAGCACTAAAGCTGGTAGTGCTGGTATCCCTAATACATGGGATGATCAGCCGAGTCTATATAGTCGTGTGGAGCTCACCAACATTGTCAACCATCATTTAAGGAGCACTCAAGAAAGTGCACAAACAGAAGCACATTAGATCAATTTATGTGCGAAGAGTCAAGTCCTATGAAGAAAAAGACTGGTTAACGTTTTGTCAGAAAAGCAGAGACACTGTAATTCCGTTAAAGCAAACATTATAATATCACTGTGATTTCTGTGGATATGGTGTAAATTGAAAATTCAGAAACATATAGAGTCTCCATCAATTTCAATAACAGAGGAAAAGAGAATAATAAATACATTGATTTTAATTGTAACTTGGATTTTGTTAATTTCATAAAGATAACGTTGAGTTCAATTTGAATTTCATTGTTAGTTAAAGCATAAGATAGTTATTACGAGAATACACTCTAGGCTCTTGATCTTCTTATTACCACCGGACCAGGGGTCTTTACTGTCTGACTATCCTTTGTGCTATCATACACCAGTACTCATTTCTGAGACTGGGGTATTTCGTGGAGTTCATTATTCTTTATTGAACTATCATCGACTGTCACCAAGACAACAACCACTATACATACAATCTCGTTATAGCAATAACAGCAATAAAGTAAATATGATAAGATCTTGAAATGTTGATACAGGACGGGAGTGTCGTACAGATAGGTTGTGAGTTATTTTTGGCCCGTTTGAGTAGAGTGGATGGTGATAGGTACGTGAGAAAGGTGTGTTTTATAGATTTCATGGGTGATAGCTTAAAGAAAATAGATGTGTCTATGGAAAGAGAAACTTTCTAAATTCCAGCCTATCTACACGACTATAATTTAGTACAAGACAACCTTGCCCTCCTCATACATATAAATATAAGTTTAAACACACACAGTCCCACAGCTATGTGACATCAAGACACACAAACGTGAAAAAACTACGGCTACTTGAGTATGGGTCTGACCAACACACACAGGTAAGTTTCTTTGTTGTTTATTATCATTAAAACTTGACAACACCAATATCGAAAGAAAGATCAAATGAAAATCAGATTTACATACATATGAAATAGCAAAATAAATGTGCCCTCCTCTTATGGAGAAAAGAACCCAAAAAGTTAAAAACCCAAAGGTCGAAGGTTTGTACTATGTTACAGAGTAGACAGTAAAGTAGGCAAGTTCCTACTATATGATACTGTAGTGAAATGGACAGAGATACAACGGTAAAATATCTCCAAAGATAACATTTAAGGATAAAAACATAATGCGTAGGTTGCGAATAGTACATGATCGCCTAGACCGCGGGTCATCATCCTCCATAATAATTGACTAGCTAAACAGGAGGGGAACGGCGGATCAAAAAGGAAAAAAATATGACTGGAAAGATTGCGTGAGACTAGAAAGGCTAAGGAGACGCAATTGGGGGGGAAACGGAGAAAAGTCACGTTTCCCAAGTTGACATAAAAAGTAAGCAACTCGACAGAAGGGACCTTAGATATAATACGCCACAGTCATTTATTGGACGCTTTTGCAATACCAAGCCCTTGATTTGAATTCAGCGGCTAAAACGCAGATGTTAGGAATATTACAAAAATTAAAAAGTACTTTTTTCTTAATATTAATGTTAGGAATATAAAAATTAGCTGGCCGGATGGCCTATTCTGAGCAGTGAACTAATATGTTCTTACTTTTACAGACGGATAGATAATATTGAAGATAATGACAAAAGACAGTGTTGTTCACATCATTGACAGACTGTATTGAATCTAAAAGTGTCGCTAATTGCACAAAAAAAACACGACCTCGAAACGCAGGTGTTCAAATCTACGTAGTATGGAAGAGAAGGGATATTTGTGGTGGCTGTGTCTAAAAATAACTTTTAACGACAAAATTTTGGAGGGGAGAGAAAGGTTGGTTCAAAAATCGAGTACATTTTGTAGAAACACAAGTAGAGACGGACAGACTAACAGATAACCATCCATACTTGAATGAAGCATGACTGAAATGACTTTAGTGGAGGAAATTTGAAATTTAAAATAAACCTAGGCAGTGATTGGCCACAGACAATCATATCATTAGCGCTCAGACGCGAAAGTGGGGCCATTCTTCAATAGTTGTTCAGTGATAGACACAGATTTTAAAGTGTGGTGATTTCCATATGAAAGAAAGTGTAATAAATTTAGGGACGCCATACTATAGCCAGCAGCTCAGCTGAGTTTTGCTAGCAATTCTGTGTTATTTATTCATAATCTGGTAAGATTGAAATTATTTCCTTATATATTTTGAATATTGTTTCATGTTCGAGTGATTTGATACTGCCATATCGAAATCTAGCCTTACAAACAAGTAGGGATTTGCTCTAGACCCCCCGCCCAAGTCAGGGTCTAGGGACCAACAATGTACATAAACTCCAGCAAGGATTATGCAAGACAGATCGAGTGTTGAGAATAATGAAACATATTACCTATCCTCTTTTAGGGCAGACAACTAATAAATATTTTTCAGAATCTATAGTCTGGGAGGATCTATCTGATGTAAAACCACCATGGTAAATGTGCTGTTTGGTCAGAGAGATCTGACCTGTCTGTATGATGTGGTTGTTGTGTCAGTGTTGTGTCCAGACGTGGGTAGAGAATAGATTTTGACACATGGCCCATACTTTGATTGCAGAGCTGCGAGTTTCTGTTGTCAACCAAGCAGTGACTATTCAGTTGGTGACTTTACTCGAGTGTATCTGTGCAGTACTTGTGACAGAGACCACTATTATTGCCCGCCAGCACGGAGAGGTGGGACCACCAGATTTCAGCACCAGAGCTACAACTAAAAGATGAGTGAGCCTCTGGTCTGCTGGACATTCACCAACCCCGTTTAGTTACTAATATCCTCATAACAATTCCCACCATTTTCTGGACACTAAAAATTGATCCAGAACAAAATAAATGTAATATAATTTTATCAAAAAATTTACACACGTGAGTTAGTTCAGTGTATTTTAACATTTATTAATATTATTAGTCTTGTTAAATATCTGTGGGTATATCTATAACCTATTACACCACACTACATATCATAACCCTAGACACTTTACGTAGCCACATTCATTAAAAAAAATTAAGTGTGAGGTCGTAGTGGTAGCAAGAAAGGCCTTCTGACAATTCACAACTACATTTTATCTCAGGAGCCTTCACAGCTGGCCTCATGCAATTACATTTAGTAATATCACCATCATACAATACCATCAACACCACTACATAAATTGGGGTCTTGTCCAGGGATAATTAGCCCAACAGTAATATTAGGATCTCCTGGTTGGAGAAATAAAATTAGGGAAATAAATTGTAAAATTCCCTTTAAAATTAAAAGTGTCCCTGCAGATAAAAGTTGGTGAATCTTCACAGCCAGTAATAATTAATTAGTTAACTGGTTAGTTAGAATTAGTTAGACTATAGTCATAAGAAGTACTTAGTGTATTTACTGGTTAGAGATTTAGCTTGTATATTATTATATTGTCTAAAAAATATGGCGGAGCTGGCAAAATTTAGATCAGCTGCTGTGCTCACCGCGAAGGAGATGGGAATGGATGGTCAAATTTTAATTCAATACGTAACGGCTGAATGTGATAAATATATTGAACGGGAAGAAAGGAGATTAGAAAAAGAGGCTGAAAGAAAATTGGAGTCTGACAGGTTGGTTGAAGAGAAGAAGTTAGAGGCTGAGACTAAGAGGCTGCAGATTGAGGCAGAAGAAAAACGACAGCAAAGGGAGGCAGAAGAAAAACGACAGCAAAGGGAGGCAGAAGAAAAAAGGTTGACTGCCGAAAGGGAGGCAGAAGATAGAAGGTTGCAGAGGGAGCACGAATTACGACTAAGGGAGCTGGAATTACCAGGCCCGGCTCCTGAAAATGGTGCCAGCCCTTTTGCCTCAGATGCTACGCCCAGTCTGGGAGCCTCAAACTCAGCTATGGGGTTTCATTTAGACCATTTTGTTGAAAAAGACGATGACATAGAGGGGTACCTAGGACGTTTTGAGTTATTAGCTACTACATATGGGTTAGAGAGAGAGAGGTGGAGTTTAAAGCTATCACAGGGATTGAGGGGTACTTCTTATGAAGTATTTGCCAAAATGAACAGGGAAGACCAAGACAATTATGACATGTTAAAGCAGGCTTTGTTATTAAGGTACGAGAAGAATGGTGAATTTTATCGTAAGAAATTTAGAAATGCTAAACTGTTGTCTGGGGAGACATACCACCAATTCTCTGCTAGACTAGAAACCTATTTGGAGAAATGGACGGCTCTGGGGAAGACCCAAGATCTTAAAGAAATGATCATGATTGAGCAATTGAGAGAGTCCATGGCTCCAGACATGAGAAAATTTCTCATGGAACAAGGTGCAGAGAAGTTGGGGGAAATTTTAAATGTTGCTGAGAGGTATCAGGCAGCCCAGGCAGAGGTCAGTGGTGCTAAAAAGAAGCACATAGACAATTTTAAAGCTCCACAGCAATTTAATAAATTTGATAATAGAGAGCAGGGAAATAAAGGTAGGACAAACTTTGAGCGGCCAAGAAATGACTATCGCGACAGAAACTCACAGTTCAATGACCAAAAGTTCAATGAAAGAAAACCGTTGAACCAAGGAAAAAGATGGTGTAAATGGTGCAAGAAGGATAACCATAACACCGAATTTTGTAGAAGGAAACCTTCAAACATTGCTGCAATGAAGTCGGGGACGCAAAGATTAAAGGTTAATCCTAAGGGACAACAGGAACCTTATCACCCCCCAGTTTGTGAGGATGTTATTTGTAATGGGGTCACCATAAGGTGCCTTTATGATACAGGTTTGGATTATGATTCAGTTGTGAAGTCTAGCCTAGTGGACCCAAGTCAGTATACCACAGAAACAGTGGAAATACAAGGGGCGACTAAGGACATACCACTCATGACACTTCCCATCGCAAGGATAACGGTAAAAACTCGCTATGTGGAAGGAGAAATCAGAGCAGCAGTGATAGATGAACCAATCTACCCTCTGATATTGGGGTGTAGATACGTCTTCTTGGGGAATCCCGAGAAACCTGTGATCATGGCGACAGTGCAGACCAGGTCACAGAAGAAGGAGGAAGAAGGTGAACCTATAAATGCTCATCCAGAGGAGATGAGGAAGGCGCAGGCTGAGGATAGGACACTCAAGCCCTGTTTTAAAAAATTGCCCAAATGCCACACACCTCCGAGCAAGGGGGAATATTTCATGAAGAACAAACTATTATACAGGAAGACAGGAACTAGATCCACTGGTCACGGACAGTTAGTTCTTCCAAAGATATATAGGGCAAACTTAATAAGGAGCTTACATTTTGGAAAAGATGGTGACCATGAGAAAGTCGGTACCATCTGCCAAAAGATTGCTCGAAAATACTATTGGCCCGATGTAAATGTCGATGTTGAAAACTTTGTAGAAGCATGTGGCGTATTTCATGAGGGAACACCCACAAAGGGAAAATATGTGCAGGACCTAGAAACGCCACGGGGCAACTTTAGGCCTGAAAGGAAAACTAATTATACTCGGGTAGACAAAGTGGAATGGGAGCCCCCTTTTCACACCCAGTCTTCACTTGAATGGATTAACATGGCCACTATGCGAAGAGTACAAAGAAGAAATTTTACCCAGGATAAGATGACAATCCCTCGGTCAGACTTATATAAACTGGAAGAACAGAAAAGAGAGCGAAGATCTCTCATAAACAATCTTAAGTGGGGAGACAAACCCCAGAGAAAAATTGGTAGTGGTCGATTTGTGAGTGATGATTCTAGGAAGAAAAGTCCTCATTATAAAGCTTCTAAGGGACGGGACCAGACGGGTTCCATGAAAAATACGTATGATAAATTAAAGATATAGATGTAGCTTTATTAAGGACCTGGACAGATGAGAAGGCGGAAGAGACTGTTACCTCATCGTATCAATACGTGAACGAACTGACCACTCGTTTGAAAGCTGGATGGAAACTGGCAAATGATAATTTGAAACAAGCCAGGAAGAAACATGCAGCATATTTTAATAGGAAGGCAAAGGACAGGGAACTGGCAGTCGGAGAGAAGGTGCTGCTTCTACTACCCGGAAGCCAGAATAAATTACAAATTGGTTGGCAAGGTCCATATACGGTTCTAGAGAAGGTGTCTAGAACAAACTATAAAATTGACAAAAAGGGGAAGGAGAAAGTTTATCATGTAAACCTGTTAAAGAAGTATCTGGACAGACCACTCCCGGAAAGCACCCCCTTATTGACCTTGGCTATTGCAACCCAGATGCAAAAAGAACCACTCACCTCACATGAATACCCATTACATCCTTGTGAAACAGCAGCACAGGTAAAAGTCAGTAAGCACCTGACTAAAAACCAGAGGGAGAGAGTTCAACAGGTTCTGGAGGAACATACAGATGTATTAACAGATAAACCAGGCCATACAAATTTGCTACAGTATGACATGAAACTGGTAGACTCAAACCCAATCTGTATGAGAGCCTATTCTATTCCGTTTGCGAAGGAGAAGGCATTGAAGGAAGAAATAGAGTATTTGTTGAAGGAGGGGATTATTTCGCACAGTGAATCATCTTTTAGTTCTAGTGTCGTTTTGTTGAGAAAACCGTCTGGGGAACACAGACTGTGCATAGATTACAGGAAACTGAATGCTGTCACAGAAGGACAAGTGGATCCATTACCAGACACAAAACAGCTATTTGCCAGACTGAACAAGGCAAAATACTTTTCAAAAGTGGATCTTAGTAAAGGCTATTACCAGATCCCAGTGAAGCCTGAAGTGAGACCTTATTTGGCTTTTAGCACTTCGGATGGACATTATGAATTCAATATGCTACCATTCGGACTGAAAAATGCTCCGAGTGTGTTTTCAAGGATGATGCGCAAATTGTTGGATCCCCTGAATAACCCATGTATCACAAATTTCATGGATGATATTCTCGTCGCCACCGAGACATTTGAAGAACACATTGAAGCTCTGGAGATGTTGTTTGATAGACTTCGGGAGGCGAACTTAACTGCTAGGCCAACAAAATGTTGTATTGGATGCAAAGAGTTGGAATTCTTGGGACACACTGTATATCAGGGTAATATGACCCCTGATCCTAAGAACTTGGAAAAACTGCAGAGAGCACATAGGCCACAAACAAAAAAGGACGTGCGATCATTTGTGTCGTTATGCGGATTTTATCAGAAATACATCAAGAATTTTAACGCTATTTGTGCTCCTCTGACTGATCTGACTCGCAAGGGACTTCCAGATAAAATTATTTGGACTGCACAATGTGAACTAGCGTTCCAAGAGTTAAAGGAAAAACTCACTAGCAAGCCTATTCTCAAACTGCCTGATTTGACACAGGACTTTGTCTTAAGAACCGATGCAAGTAATGTAGGACTAGGAGGGGCTTTGTTGCAAAGATCATCTTCACCTGATGGGGAACTGAAACCAGTCGCTTATGCAAGCCGTAAATTGAATAAGGCGGAACAAGGATACTCCACAAGCGAAAAAGAATGTTTAGCGTTAATCTGGGCAATAAAGAAGTTTCAAATCTATCTGTATGGTAGGACATTTGTGGTGGAGACGGACCATCAGCCTCTCGTGTTCTTGTCTCAGGCTAAGCATGAAAACGCAAGATTGCTGAGGTGGTCTTTGTTGCTTCAACCTTATCAGTTTAGTATCCAATATATCCCAGGCAAATTGAATGTCGGTGCAGATTTCCTCAGTCGGCACCCCTGTGATCAAAATTAGAGTAGTGGCAGACGTGAGGAGCAATTTTACCTATGTGTATCGCTGGTGTTGGAACTTGCCATAGGCATGTTTTCAAGTGGGGAGATGTGTAGTGAAATGGACAGAGATACAACGGTAAAATATCTCCAAAGATAACATTTAAGGATAAAAACATAATGCGTAGGCTGCGAATAGTACATGATCGCCTAGACCGCGGGTCATCATCCTCCATAATAATTGACTTGCTAAACAGGAGGGGAACGGCGGATCAAAAAGGAAAAAAATATGACTGGAAAGATTGCGTGAGACTAGAAAGGCTAAGGAGACGCAATTGGGGGGGGAAACGGAGAAAAGTCACGTTTCCCAAGTTGACATAAAAAGTAAGCAACTCGACAGAAGGGACCTTAGATATAATACGCCACAGTCATTTATTGGACGCTTTTGCAATACCAAGCCCTTGATTTGAATTCAGCGGCTAAAACGCAGATGTTAGGAATATTACAAAAATTAAAAAGTACTTTTTTTCTTAATATTAATGTTAGGAATATAAAAATTAGCTGGCCGGATGGCCTATTCTGAGCAGTGAACTAATATGTTCTTAATTTTTACAGACGGATAGATAATATTGAAGATAATGACAAAAGACAGTGTTGTTCACATCATCGACAGACTGTATTGAATCTAAAAGTGTCGCTAATTGCACAAAAAAACACGACCTCGAAACGCAGGTGTTCAAATCTACGTAGTATGGAAGAGAAGGGATATTTGTGGTGGCTGTGTCTAAAAATAACTTTTAACGACAAAATTTTGGAGGGGAGAGAAAGGTTGGTTCAAAAATCGAGTACATTTTGTAGAAACACAAGTAGAGACGGACAGACTAACAGATAACCATCCATACTTGACTGAAGCATGACTGAAATGACTTTAGTGGAGGAAATTTGAAATTTAAAATAAACCTAGGCAGTGATTGGCCACAGACAATCATATCATTAGCGCTCAGACGCGAAAGTGGGGCCATTCTTCAATAGTTGTTCAGTGATAGACACAGATTTTAAAGTGTGGTGATTTCCATATGAAAGAAAGTGTAATAAATTAGGGACGCCATACTATAGCCAGCAGCTCAGCTGAGTTTTGCTAGCAATTCTGTGTTATTTATTCATAATCTGGTAAGATTGAAATTATTTCCTTATATATTTTGAATATTGTTTCATGTTCGAGTGATTTGATACTGCCATATCGAAATCTAGCCTTACAAACAAGTAGGGATTTGCTCTAGACCCCCCGCCCAAGTCAGGGTCTAGGGACCAACAATGTACATAAACTCCAGCAAGGATTATGCAAGACAGATCGAGTGTTGAGAATAATGAAACATATTACCTATCCTCTTTTAGGGCAGACAACTAATAAATATTTTTCAGAATCTATAGTCTGGGAGGATCTATCTGATGTAAAACCACCATGGTAAATGTGCTGTTTGGTCAGAGAGATCTGACCTGTCTGTATGATGTGGTTGTTGTGTCAGTGTTGTGTCCAGACGTGGGTAGAGAATAGATTTTGACACATGGCCCATACTTTGATTGCAGAGCTGCGAGTTTCTGTTGTCAACCAAGCAGTGACTATTCAGTTGGTGACTTTACTCGAGTGTATCTGTGCAGTACTTGTGACAGAGACCACCATTATTGCCCGCCAGCACGGAGAGGTGGGACCACCAGATTTCAGCACCAGAGCTACAACTAAAAGATGAGTGAGCCTCTGGTCTGCTGGACATTCACCAACCCCGTTTAGTTACTAATACCCTCATAACAATTCCCACCATTTTCTGGACACTGTGTAGTCAATATAGACAGGTGTGATGAGGCCACCCCAACAGCACAAACATTAAATATCCTCCCAAGTAGATGACTACTAGAACATTTTAATAAAACTAACTAGTATAGTACATATATATGTACACTATTGCATTTATGATATAATATTCCATGCATTTCTTTCATAATCTCTAAATCTTTTAAGTTCTGGTCAACCTAAAAAATTGATCCAGAACAAAATAAATGTAATATAATTTTATCAAAAAATTTACACACGTGAGTTAGTTCAGTGTATTTTAACATTTATTAATATTATTAGTCTTGTTAAATATCTGTGGGTATATCTATAACCTATTACCCCACACTACATATCATAACCCTAGACACTTTACGTAGCCACATTCATTAAAAAAAAATTAAGTGTGAGGTCGTAGTGGTAGCAAGAAAGGCCTTCTGACAATTCACAACTACATTTTATCTCAGGAGCCTTCACAGCTGGCCTCATGCAATTACATTTAGTAATATCACCATCATACAATACCATCAACACCACTACAGATACCCTGTAAAGTAAACAAGTTTAAGCAAATCCAATGTTGGTAAATTACCTGAAACAAAGGAAAATACTCATGCACTCTTTCATACAGTGTCCACTCAATCACTCTTACCTACTCTTGGTGATATCCCTTGGAAATAAATTTTTCCTGAATATAAAATGTCATGTTCACTTCACAAATTGGCCCCAGTCCATCCTCTAACAAATAAGGACTAGTGAGGTGAACGCCGAATCTGGTGTTTTGTTTTCCTGGATGAAAAAAATGTCACCACCAATAGTTGATAAAAGACCGTGCTCTTGGGGTTCGCAGTTGAAGAGGAAAGTACTTCCAATATTGGGAAACATCTGGTTGCTAAACAAATTTTCCAATTAATAAATGATGATAATCATATAGGACAACTATATGCTACAGCTCTGATTCTACACAGCGTAAAATCTGGATAATCCGCTTGAATACGACGTTCAGAATTCGGGAACAATAATGTTATTTTGTACATCCCAGTGGGCTGGTAAATATTGGAAAAAAATATCTGAGTTTGGTAAGTCCAGTTACACTTATAAGTCAAAATGTTTCTCATGTATCCTTGGCAAATACTCGCTCACAAATGAAATTGGTGGCGCACAATCCAAGAAAAAAGACAACATTAGCCAATCAGTAAAAAGAAAAAAAAAAGCTGGACACTCTTGTGATCAGGTCAGAAAACAAAATGAAAAATCCCCACGAATTGCAAATAACACATTGAACAAAATGGTCCTACAACTGCGTGCTTAGTGTATTCAAAAATTCTGAGTGACAACTGAAAGCAGGTTTAAGAAAACACAGTTGATATATCATTATATTTCTCTAATCTATCGATGATGTTATTTTTCACGTTACTATGTGTAACGAGGAATCAGAAACAGAGTTACAAGATAAAGGCTTACGGATGGTACCTTTTATTTTTCCTTAAACAGCGGCACTTGGGCTTTCAGCCCTTATTCCCAATGACATGTCATTACGAGGCTGGGGAACCTGAGGACTTTCCTTCCAACCCGGTCAGGAGCTTCGCTCCTTCCCATCCACAGAGGGTTTGTCTCTGGAGCCGTTCAGGTTATTCAGTCAAAATCCCGGTCGATGACACTCCTACAAATGACCGCGCACGGGCTTGAACCTTGAAAACCTGATCGCTAGTGCAACGTTGTAACCATTACACCAAAGCGGCTTCCACGGCCGGTTTCTCGTCGAGTGCTTTCGACCATCATCAAAAGACTTATTACGTGTAACGGGGGGTTCCCTAATATTTTGCCCTCGACACAACATCAAAGCGTTAACTCCCCTATCCGGGGACTTCAAAAGGCAATTTCGTTTGTTTCTCGTGTTTTTCACGCGCGGTCTGTCAGGTATCGTATGTCTTAACACTGAAACGTGTCAGGTTATATTCACTATCCTGCCCCCGCATCTGTTTGTAACGAAGCTAAGAAAGCGCCAATCATTTCAAACAACATGTGGGGTGGGGGCGATTTCAAAATATTTTGCCATTGGATAATTTTGGACATGATGCGGAGGTCACCTTTCCTACATATAACAATTGTAGCGTTCAAATATTCTCGTCAATGATTACATATAACTTCTTACATTTACCCAGAAATATTATAACATTTCCGTTCAGGTCTGTCTGTCATCCCACCAGGTCGATACTTGACCGGCGCTCCTTGTGCAAATGCAGACTCCTGTTTTACCATCTGTGCTGTGTGTTCTGCTACTTCTTTGATCCATAACCGCCAACGTCAAATCAGTCAGTGGCCATCACGCCTGGTGGCGTCTTGTAGGACAGCAACAAATTGATTCCACTTTGCTCGGTCGTCGGCCATCTTTCGTACAGTGTCCCAACTCTGGTTCATTCTTTGCATCTCGGCCTCCACGGTTTTCAGCCAAGTTGATTTTTTTTTAAATCGGCCTTTCCTTCGCTTTCCCTTGGGGATCCACAACATAGCTGTTCTTGTTATGGTATCATGGTCCCTTCTACGGACAAGGCCAACCCAACTCCAGCGTCTGCCAGCTAGGATGATGTGCGTGTCCTCCTGGTTACTCCGAATAAGTAGTTCTCTGTTACTGATGGTCTGTTGCCAAAAGATTCGGAGAAATTTCCGTAAGCATATTGTGTGGAAGGAGGACAGTTTCGACATTTCCTTCTCTGTTACTCTCCAGCATTCCGCACCATAGAGAAGCACAGAAAGTATACAGCCAGTCTTAATGTGGTGTTTGTGCTGTACTGGGAAGACTTCCAATTGTTGTTGAGACTAGCAAAGGCTGTTCTCGCTTTATTCATTCTGTTGTTAATGTCCTTCTTGCTAAGCTGTCAGGTGTTACTATGCATCCTAGGTAAGTAAATATGTATGTCTGTTCTAACTGCTGGTTCCTTATTGTTAATGGCTAAGGATTGTTCACATTTAGTGTCATGACCTCTGTCTTTTTCAGATTGATGTTCAGGCCAACCTGCTGGACATACTAATTCAGTTTATTTGTTTTTTCTTGGATGTGTTGCTGTGTCTTATCACGACAATAATTAGTCGGTCACACGAGCCATATCAGCGCTACGTAAACTCGCTTGGCTATTTGCGTGCGAAAACAGTTGCATCCTTGTGGTGCAAACAGATTTATGTCGGTCAACCTTGCATCACCATCTACACAGACATGACGACTTTCGATGAGAGGGGTGAAAGAATATTTAACAATAAGAAAATATCTGTTACACATAGCAGAGAAGGAAAGAAAGTGCGGCAAATAAAAAGTAGGAAATAAAAATCAGTATCACAAAATGAAATTGATACTGCCGTAGTGAAACCGAGATTGGGAGGGGTCACCCTATTCTATCATAGATGACTTCTTTAAGTCTGTCTCCACATCGCTTCTCCATGTATTTTTTTTATCTCCCCTATTTCTTGGGTTTGAAAGACGGGTGCTGCACACTCAGTTCTAACCACCTGTTACTGGACATCTGATTCTGCTCTAGTGTTAGGGAAGGCAAAGGCAGAGAGAAAAGGAACTCGTCACTCTACTTCTCGAAACTGAACCTAGAACAGTGAAGTGTCGAACACTTTACTCCATACGGCAATATATGTTATAGGACTACCTGTATCTTTAGACATGTCTCTTTCCGTGGGGTTTTCAGAATAGGAACAACTTTGTAATGCTTATCAACAAATGTTCTTAACACGTGTCCTATTCAACACCATTTCTGGTTGCACTAGTTGTTTGTCTGGTATCGATACCACATTATGATATTGTTATGCTGTTTACTCCTTGTGTTCTACGTAAGCACTCATTTATGACAATCATTTCTCTTTCTGGTTGTTATATTTGCTGCTGTCCATGTTTTACAGATATACAATAGAACGGACTTGACATTTCAATTGAATATTCCTTTTTTATTGTTTTACTGAACTTAATTTCTTGTAATTTCTATATATTACCTAATGAAAGCCCCCTCTTTTTTATTCTAATTTCAGTATGACTATCTTTTGCTCCAATCTTCTATACATTTCTGTCAAGATATCTGTGTAATTCCACATCTTGATAGGTATAAAGATAGCCAAGTTTTGACGGTCAATTAAATTGTGATTCTTTATTTGTGTGCGTGTGCTTTATCAATGGCACCAGAAATATTTTTCTGTATTTCTGTCTTCTCTCGTTCAACTTACCATTAATTTTATAAATATGTATAATTTGCATTCCTAAATCTACTTTACGAATGCCCTAACTTCGCACTAACTGATTCATGATTTATTGATATTGTCACGGATTGCCTCCGCTGCTTTGCAGTAGTGGCCCATCTGTCGCCAAAACTCAAGAGTATCTAAATGGGTCGTCACAGATGTTTACCTTCGCAAAAGATTACTCTTGGCAGAAATGTAGACAGAAGTGTAATGGCGCTTCTATCCGAAGGGAGTATTCACAAGATAATTCAGAAGTCCATAACCATGATGCAACACAGCGCTGAGAAATGGTTAACTTACTTCTGCCTTTTGTGATGGATTTAAGCAATACTGTGCCACTTCGCTATAGTAACCCTATGTGATAATATACTTAAATTAGAAAAAGTAACTCAAAATTTAACCGTTAAAAATGTACCAAGTCAAATGAGTATAATTTCATAATTTATTATGTACATCTATCTAGCCTTGTAATGTGAAATGGGTGTTGGAAGATGGTAAAATGTATGATTATTTATACTTACAAATTAAAATACAGTAATAGTAAAAAAATCTCTTCCAATGAAATTATAAAGTCTGTCACAGTAGTTGTGATATCTCTTTTACTATCTGGTCTCTAGCTTTTCTCATCATTGACAATCGTTATTGAACCGCTCACAGTGTTTGTAGGATTGGATACACATAGACCCAACTTACATTACGCCACGTCTGTTCGAGGTTTCTGAGGCACACTGGTAATCAAGAAGACTTTCCTTCAGCCCGCCCTATAACTACGGGGGACTAAGGTGTTGAATATTGTTTGACCACTAGGCTCCAGTTAGCAAGATCAAAGGTCCTGAAGTCTTTAGTTTGTACTTGATCACGAACTAGATCAGGAACGATCATACAACATTGAACAAAAGGTAATAGGTGGCTATGGTGTTCCAACAAGCTCACCCACCACTGATGTTCATGAGGCGACCATGTCTTCAGAGTTTGTATATAAATGAATGATTCATGGTAGTATGTTACAGAGATAGCATGATAAGATAGTGTCTACTGTGCAGAAGATAACAAAATACAAGAATAAATCACATGTTATGAAACATGGGTATGATATAACCTCTCCCTTCCACTTTGGATGCCAAATCATTTATGTACTTGCTGGTATGCCGTACGCTTCCAGGCAAGAACTAGCCATGATATATTTGGCTAACCAATTAATTATTATGCTTCCTGACAATGCCTGTTGAGGTTATCTCTGGTTAACGTCACTGGCTTCCTGTATACTCTTTTTATTATGTCTGATACAATCAAATCGTAAACAAAATCTGAAATGAAATGATATTAGTCACACATATATATTTAATAACCTTTTATACCCTCTAGGATTAATAAGCGCACAGTGAGGCTGTATTTGATGAAGTATATCTCCCCTTCATATATATATATATATATATATATCTATATATATATATATATATATATATATATCTATATATATATATATATATATATATATATATATATATATTAACAAGCTACATATATCTCACAAAAGGATATGATACACTTGAGGCACATGTGATGTAATCATCTCTCGTCCTTGCTCCAGTCGGAGTCTGGGGTCACATCTGCTGTCGGGTTTTCGAACGAACGAACGAACTTTATTTTCAAAGGGTTTAGAATTGGGCACGCAGGCCCGTCTAACATTCTGCCGTTCCTTTCTCTCATCTTTCATACTGAATCCATTTATTCTCACATGTATCCTAAATATTACTTAAATAATAAAATAACAAAATAAAATAAAATCCCAACATTGTAACAGCACCATAACAGTTACACAGATTTACAGTACCTTATCATAATTAATATTAAACAGGACAAAATTATCTTTAAAACCTACATACGATATTATGTAATTATTTAAGAACATAACTAAATTAGGGTGACATAATCTGCACTCATGATGTATTTGAAAAGTCTGTGATTGAATGAATATGGACTAAGAGTATTTTTTAAGTCGTGTGGAAGAGTATTCCACAGATGAGCAGCAGAAAAGCTAAACTTTTCTTGAATAAGTCGAGTCTAGGCTTGGGCATGTGTAATTTATTTAAGCGTTGACTGCGTCTTCCGCTGTATTTGAAAATAGGCCATAGATACGTTGGAGCACTCTTTGACAAGATTTTGGGAATAAATTTGGCTTTGTTAAAGAGAAGGCGCTTTCTTAGTGGTAATATGTTAAGATATGTATATGCGTTTACACCCTGTGTGAGGTGTTTGCCTGAAATTAGGCGCACTGCACGTTTTTGTAATGAATAGAGTCTTTTAGTGTTGGACATGGTGCAGCCATCCCAAATTGTGGAACAATAGTCTAGGCGTGTTTGTATCTGGGATGTATAGAACATTTTTCGTGTCTCCTTATCTAGGAAATGTTTGATTTTAGCTAACTGGTAAACTTGTTGTGCCGTTTGTTTGGTCAGTGCTTGTACATGCGAATTCCAACCTGATTCCCTACGTAATTATTTTCAGCTCTGGACGGAATTATTTTTTAAGCCCCCAAAATGTACATATACATAGTTTACTTTTACTAACGATGTGTGTCTAATCATGAGTTAAGTATAATTTATTACATATCAAATTAAAGTACATTGGATGGACAATATAAATATATATACTTTTCTAGCTAATTTTATATTATGTTTATGTTATGACAGATAATATGTACACAGAACAAAAGAAAACTTGAAATTTAGAACAGAAATTTTCCACTTATCTAAGGCTTGTAACATTGCGAATCACAAACTTTAATGTTGGTCAATTACTGTGAGTCCTAGCTTTTGATAATTTATTTTCATTTACATTTTCAATTAAAGAGGTTCCAATGTAGAGTTGAAGGTGTTGTTTTCGGTGAGTTTTGTAATTTTTGTCTAGTTGATATAATCATACATTTTGTTTTAATGATATGTATTTATTTGCATGCAGTTTTCATTGCTCCACTTAATAAGATTGTCTGTGTCGCTTTGTAATAATATTTCTAGCGTGTTGCAACTTTTATCACTAGTATAAATGGTACAGTCATCGGCAAATAGGTCGCAGGATGAGTGCTCGATGTGTAGTGGAAGGTCATTTATGTAAATGGAAAAAAGTAGAGGGCCGAGAATAGAACCCCGAGGAACACCGGTGTCAATAATAGTTGGGCTTGACAAGAAGTTATTGTACCACACTACTTGCTGTCTGTCGGACAGGAATGATTTAAGTAATGTCACTAGTTTAAAGTTAACTTTCATTGTTTCTAATTTCCTTATTATTTAAAACAGCGTGATCTAACATATCAAATGCTTTCCTAAAGTCTACAAAGATTGCTCCACATATGTTATCGTTATTTATGTTTAGGTGTAAGTTGTCTATCATCTTAGTTAGAGCTGTGTGGCATGAATGCTTTTGTCGAAACCCTGACTGACTGTCAATTAGCAAGTCATTGCTAACTAGGTAATGTAGTGTTGCTTTATGTATGTGTTTTTTCTAGTGGTTTAGAAAGCGATGATAAAGAGAAATAGGTCTATAGTTACCAAGATTACTGTTATCTGACGAGCCAGGTTTGAAGAGAGGATATACTTTGGCAATCTTAAAGGCTGAAGGAAAATAACTTTTAGCAATACATTGATTCTATATAAAAGTTAGTGAATCACTACTAAGCTGGTGCGGCGTAAACGCAGTATTCGATTACTAATTCCGTCAAGCCCTGATGAGCTATTATCTTTAAGGCCAATAAGATAGTTATACACACTTCATTAACTGTCATAAAAGGAATGTCGGGGGTGGAACTGAGTTTTGTACATTTTGTTCTTACAGAATGCTGAAAGTTTGTCTAAGTCACTACAGGAAGGTGGTATTGTGGATTTCAGACTGTTTATTTCTGCTTGAAAGTGATTGCTGAAGTCGGTGCAAGTAAATGAAGTGTTTGGTAGAGAATGTGTCTAGTGCATTACGGTTTTTCGCTAAGGTGTTATTTGCCTTCCATTTTTCCTTACTATTTGATTTGTTTCTGAACCATATTTCTAAAATGATTTTTTCTTTTCTTTCCGAATTAAATATTGAACTTTGTTCCTGTATACCCTGTATGTGTTGAGGTCCTTATTTTTTGTGCGCTTGATCTCTCTGCCTCATAGCCTCCAACACTTCCTGCGTGATCCACGGAGATTTTAATTGTCGTTTGACTGGAATTTCCTTAGCTGGTACGTGCGTGTCAAAAACACTATAAAAATTTTGTGTCCAGTATGCAATCGCGTCATCCGGATCAGGAAGTTGGTAAACACGGGCGAGAGGTGCAGTTAGCAAGTCATTTAAAAATAATTCCTTACTGAAATGTTGAAACTTCTAAATTTGATACTTATATGTTTATTTTTTTGGACTTTACATTTATTTCTTTGACCATGTACAGCATACTGGATAGTGGTCACTCATTGCAATATTAGGGACAGAGCATTCTATGATGTTTTCTGGGCAAGTTACGTAGATGTGGTCGATTAGTGTGGTTGATGCTTGTGTTACTCTTGTAGGATGGTTAACTATTTGTTTTAAGTTGTACGATAATATTATATTTTTCCATGTTAGATTTGAATTGTGTATATCGATGTTGAAATCACCAAGAAGAACAACCTCCTTGACTGTGGCAAATACATTGTCCATCTTTATGGTGAAATCTTCGTACCATATAGGTCCTGCACTAGGATTTCGATAAAGATATCCCACCAGAAATGGGCCCTGATTCGGTAGCTTTATTTCCAACCATACACACTCTAGCTCTGCTGTCTCTAAGTCGTTTCTGCGGCGAAAATTAAGGGAAGTGGAAATATAAACTGTTATACCTGTCTCTTGTTTTTTGCTTGCGTCTCGCCGAATAGTTTTAAAACCATTTAACGCAATGTCATCGTCTGTTGTTCTGTCATTTAGGCGACTTGCTGAAAGTCCAAAAATGTGAAATTTCTTACTTAGAATGTATGTAAGTTCGGGGAGTTTACCTAGAAGATGGTAAATATTCAGATGACCAAGTCGTAGACCATCCTTGTTAAGCCACGGTACATAATTACCAGCCATGTTTGTATAGTAAAAAGAAATATATATAAATATTTTTTTTAATTACAAGTTAAAAAACAGTTATGCACACAAAAAAGCGCAAAATATTTTTACAAATTAGTACTTCACCAAAGAAGTGGAATTCAAGGAATGATAAATTGCAGAAAATACAATATTAAAATAATTAATACAACTGATAAAAAAACAATTTCAACTGGGTATATGATAATTGTCACACAAAAATCAGGCATACAACATATCAATCAGAACTGCTCAACGCAACAAAGTGAAGTTAAACGAGAGATGGAAAAAATTAATAATTGTCACAAGTCAGACAAGTATACAACACTTCACACCTTAACACCGATAATTCTAACAAATTGAAGCTACGCGTGATAATAAGAAATTTAAATTGTAACGAAATAAGTAATCAAAGAAAAATTTTAGACGATATTAACCGATAAATTAGTAAAAGTTCTGAAAAGTTTTCCGTACGACTAGCCAGATACAATCACCAGCGCTTGCTGTAGTGGTTTATGAATATACCATTTTTTTATGTTGCGGTTGCCAGCCTCATATATATATATAAATATATATATATATATATATATATATATATATATATATATATCTATATATATATATATATATCTATATATACTATATAATATATATATATATATATATTATATATTATAATATCTATATATATATATATATATATATATAATATATATAATATGTACAAACAACTTAGGAAGAAAACATTTTAATTCACATGTGTAAAATAAATGTTTACAACTTACCCCAAGATATTGGTTATTATACACAGCAAGCGATTTGCACCGGATGAGTGAAATTGATAATATCAATAAATCTTGAAAGCATGGGAATCTTGATGCCGTTTAATGCGAAGTTAAGCGACAGGTAAAGTAGATTTAAGAATGCAAATTATACGAATCTATAAAGTGAATATTAAGTTGAATACGAGAAGAAAGACCTTCAGAAACATCTTGCACGTACCATTACTAAAGTGTTATAAACAAACACACAAATGTCAGTTCTCTAGACCTATAGCTTGTTTATATTTGGACATGTGACATAATATAACCAGCTAGGATGAACGGAACGCGCCTTGCCAAAACGAGGCAAAATGTTATTTAACACAAAAAAAAAAAAAAAAAGCAGACAAGTAAAGAAACACAATTTAATGTTACCGTCGAAACTGGGCTATGTTTACGACAAACCATATACCTAACAAAATGTGGAATTATACAGATATTTTGACAGAAATATAGACAAGGTCGGAGCAACAGATAATCATACTGAATTTTCATGAGGTAATATATAGAAATTAAAAGAAATTGAGACCAATAAAGCAATAAACAAAAGAATATTCAATTGAAATGTCAAGTCCGTTCTATTGTATATCTGTAAAACATGGACAGCAGCAAATATGACAACCAGAAAGAGAAATGATTGTCATAAATAAGTGCTAGCGTAGAACAGAAGGAATGAATGGTATAACAATATGAATAATGTGGTCCTGATGTCAAAGTAGCAGACAAACAACTAGTGAAACAATATCAATAATGTGGTCCTGATGTCAAAGTAGCAGACAAACAACTAGTGAAACAACAACTGACGTTAAATAGGTCACGTGTTAAGAACATTGTTGATAGCATTACAAAGTTGTTCCTATTGTGAAAACCCCAGGGTAAGAGACATATCTAAAGATAAAGGTAGTCCTATAACAGATACTGCCGTAGGGAGTCAAGTGTTCGATACTTCACTGTTCTAGGTTCAGTGTCGAAAGGTAGAGTGACGAGTTCCTTCTCTCTCTTTACCTTTGCCTTCCCTAATGCAAGAGCAGCATCAAGGTTCCCATTTACATGGTGGTTAGACTTGAGCGTGCAGGCAGCACCCGTGTTTCGTACCCACGAAATAGGGTGGAGATCAAACCATATATGGAGAAGAGAGATATGGTGATAGACATAAAGAAGTCATCTAAAGACCATGAACTGATGGTACAGACCAGGAAGGCGTGGCATGTTTTATTGAGAACCTGATCTCCACGGTGTGCTGAAGGTTACTTACGATGATGATATACCTGCTGGTTTTCTGGTAATACGAGAGTAACAGGCGTTAGATATGTTGATTCTAACAATGACACTCGCATGAAATTAATAGTAAATGTATGGCCACAACGTTTAATGTTGGTGGTACTATGTACCTTTGGGGAGCCAATTGTCATTGATAAATGTATATACTACGGAAAGCAATCCTTTAAATGAAGAGATACAGGTTTCTTCAAGTAACTAATGCAAAAGTAAACAGTCTCGTTTATAAGTTTATTATGTTAGTAAAGCACATTGGAAATAGTGAACACAAAAATGCAAAGTTAAGAACAAAATTATAAGAATTTAGCAGTACAATGCGTAATGTAATTTACTTGTCCACAATACGCTTGATTTATTCAGCATTTAATAAATTATATTACATAAATATATTTATTGTTAAAACATAGTTGTTTCCCTTGCAAGTCAGTTTCCTCCCTTAAATAACAATGTTATACATTACGCCGTTATGGAATCAATTATTGTATTTTCTCATATCCGCCATGTGTACTTAATATCGCATTACATAACCACTTTTAAAACATATTCTCAGGTGGGTCAGTGATACATTTCAATTTACCTCTGCTGTGAAATTAATTATTTAGTTCCAATAAAATTATACCAATAGTTTCTTTTTTGTTTTTTTTTAACAGCGTAGTTTAAAACATCCCATCTTACCAGTGCTATATTCATCAAATGTAATTTTTAAGTAAGACTGCACACATTAGAAGAAGATAATTTCTTCTTCTTTCTCGTTCGCCTTCAGACTTCCACATTTTATGACTCTAATAAAAGGCAGTAGTCAAAACTCAAGGTTACCCAACATCTGTAAACAGTTTATTTTTTTCGTTGTCAGAAGTGGGTGTTTGCCATATGCTACTCATGCTACTCCGTTCATTACTGTAGGTTGGGCAGTGCCTACAGCAGCAGGTGTATCTCGAAACTGTCATCGGGCTGGTACCAAACAAGTGCAGAGATCTGTTGCACCAATTTTGTATTAGTGGTATTGATGGTATCGTCAATCTGCTGTGCTATCCCAGTCCGTAGCCGAAAAATGATGAACTGTTCTTTCCTAGATAGTTGATCGGATTTGTATCATTTTTTTAAATGCCCGGGTCCTCTCTTTCCCATTTGGACTTGAATGTAGCCTTTATAGTAGATCTTTGCCCATTGCGTAAGTTGTCTCTATATCATTTTGTTGTAAGGCACTCAGTTCCTTCCTTAGCAAGTTTATCTGCCACAATTCAGTTTCCTTGTTTTAGTTGCAATGGTGCGGCTGGTAATCGCACTAGGATTGTGCACTTGTTGATACACATTTGGCCATGTCTTTAGTACAACTTGAAACACAATAAACCAAAACCTGTGTACAATGTTTAACGATGACAATATAAATCTTCACGCCAGTTGAAAACGTCAGAGGTAAAAACAAAAGAGAAAAAAGTGCAATAATTGTCGTGAATTCTGATTCACAACACGTCATTCATACCAAAACGGTACGCCATATAAAATAAAAGTGATAGGCTAAGACAAGACCAAATGAAACGGCAACCCCTGTTTAAGTATGTTTACAAACGTATTAGGCATTTAACATGGCCGGACTCCAATCTGTGTAACCCAGTTGGATATTGGAATTAAATTAAATAGGACTATGAGGAAGGACCGCATGGAAGAGGGTTAGTGAATTTACTAACAGGAAAATTTTTTTTTTATAAAGAATATTTGCAAAGATTTTCACGGGAGTTGTTATAGCTAACATAGATCAATTTTGTGGCGGAATGCAATCGAGACATCAGTCAAGCTCACAAATTTTGCTATTTTAAGGAGACATGCCGCCTATGAAAAAGAATGTACGAAGTCGTACAGTGCCCCAACTCTGGTTCATTCTTTGCATCTCAGCCTCCACAGTCCTCCGCCAAGTTGTTTTTGGTCGGCCTCTCTTTCGCTTTCCTTCAGGGGTCCAAAGCAAGCTGTTCTTGTGATGGCATCGGGGTCTCTTCTGAGGACATGACCAACCCAGCTCCAGCGTCTGCCAGCTATGATGGTGTGCATGTCCTCTTGCTTGCTACGAGTAAGCAGATCTTGGTTGGTGATGGTATTCGGCCAAAAGATTCGGTGAATTTTTCTTAGGCATGTTGTGTGAAAAGAGGACAATTTTGACATTTTCCTTCTCTGTGACTCTCCAGCATTCCGCACCATAGAGAAGCACAGAAAGCACGCAACTCTGGTATAATCTTAATTTTGTGCTTGTGCTGTATTGGGAGGACTTCCAGATGTTATTTAGGCTAAAGAAGGCTGTTCTTGCCTTATTCATTCTGATGTTGATGTCTTTGCCTGCCCCACCGTCTGGTGTTACTATGCTTCCTAGGTATGTGAAGGTATCTGTCTGTACCAGTTGCTGATTCCTTACTGATATGGGCTCAGGGTTGCTCACATTGAGCGTCATGACCTCAGACTTCTTTAAATTGATGTTCAAGCCCACCTGCTGGCTAAATTTATTAAGTCTATCCGTTTTTTTTTCCTGGATGTGTTGATGTGAATGTGCCAGCAGTGCAATGTCATCTGCATATTCCAGATCTTCCAATGTAGAAAATGTAGTCCATCTTATTCCTCTTGGACTGCCCTCTGTTGTCTGGCGCATCACCCAGTCTATGACTGTTAAAAATAGAGTGGTTGATAAGGGGCATCCCTGTCGTACTCCTGTCTTCACCTCGAAGGTTAGGTTGCTCTGCCCAACACTACACGTAAAGTTGGCATAGAGGCTTTTTTATGATTGACACTATGCAGCTTGGAATTCCATAAGCCCTCAGTATTTTCCATAAACTGTCCCTATGTATGCTGTCAAAAGCCTTTTCAAAATCAACAAAATTTATGTAAAGCTGTCTTTGCCATTCTGAGCACTGCTCTATAATGTTCCTGAGAGTGAATATATGGTCTACACATCTTCTGTTCTTTCTAAATCCTGCTTGTTCTTTCCTCAGTTTGTAGTCTACTGCCTTTGAAATTCTCTGTATAATTATCCTGCCTAGTATTTTTGCTGGGAACTGAGAGAAGAGTGATTCCTCTCCAATTATTGCAGTCTGCAAGATCTCCCTTCTTGGGCAATTTGACAATTATTCCTTTGTTCCACTCTGATGGTGTTGTCCCCGTTTTCCACACTTGTGCAAATAGTGGTTCTAATAGTTCTGCTGCTAGCTCAGGGTCTGTCTTAAATAGCTCTGCATTTAAGTTATCATGGCCCGGAGCTTTACCGTTCTTTAACCCTTTGATTGCTGTGATGATTTCTTCTTTTCGTGGAATGTCTGTATTTACATCTAGATCGTTTTCAGCCTCAGGAACATTCAATTGTGTCTCTGGTATTTCCTTGTTCAGAGTTTCTCTGAAGTGCTCTGCCCATCTTGTTTCCTGTCCCTCTGCTGTCTTGATGAGATTTCCTTGCTTATCTCTTACTAATGTAATATTGTTTGCACCTTGTTTTCCGCTGATGAATTTAGTTATTTTGTATACTGTGCTTTGTTCATTTCTCAGTGCTGCCTCTTCTGCCTGTTTTTGCAAGATCGTCTAGGAAATTCCTTTTGTTGGCTCGGGTTTGGCGTTTAACTTCCCTGTCCAGCTGGCTGTACTGTTCGCTATATAGTTGCTTTAACCTGGGGGACTTCGCTTCTGTTTTCTTTCTTTTCATTTCCTTTCTCATCTTTATGGTGTTTAGTGTTTCTGGTGTTATCCAGTCTTGCTTCTTCCTTTCCTGGAATCCTAAGCATGATTTGCTACTTTCCTTATATATTGTTGAAATGGGTTTGAAATTCTGGTCTATATCATCAGTCAATGTCTTTTCCTGGCTTTTGGCAAATTGATATCGTTTCTTAATGTCGGCCGCAAAAGCTTTTCTGGTAATGGGATCCTTCAATTTGCTGATGTCAAACCTTTTCTGTGAAGTTACAGTTGGTCCAGCCCTTCTTAGTTTCACTTTCAGTTTTGCTACTACTAAATGGTGATCACTTCCCACATCTGCACCTCTTCTTACCTTCACATCTTGTAATGCATGTCTCCATCTACCGTTAACCATGATGTGGTCTATCTGGTTTCTGTCCCCGACCATTTGGTGATTCCCATGTTAACTTGTGAATTTCCTTATGTGGGAAAAGTGTTCCTCCAATGACCAGGTTGTTAATGCTACAGAAACTTATTAGCTTATCCCCATTTTCGTTTGCTGTTCCGCTGCCGCATTTCCCAATTGTTCTTTCATTATATGTATTGTGTGTACCAACTTTCGCATTGAGGTCTCCCATTACTATAACAAGATCATATCTAGGTGTGTCCTCCATTTCTTTCTGCAGTTGTTTATAGAATTCATCCTTGACCTTCTCATCGCTATCATTCGTTGGTGCGTAGCATTGTATTATTGTAGTGTTGGTGAATCTCCCTCTCAATCTCAATCGTATCAGTCTGTTGTTGATGGGTTTCCATTTCAGTAATGTCCTTTCTATCCCTTTCTGTAGAATAATGGGTAGACGCCTTCACTGTGCTGTCCATCCTCTCTTCCAGAGTAAAGTACTGTTTCTCCTGTTGCTGTTTTAACTTTTCCTGCCCCTGTCCATCTGCTCTCACTTATCCCCAGGATGTGTAACCTATAGTTTCTCATTTCTGCCGTGACCTGTCTTAGTTTACCTGTCTCGTACATTGTCCTGACATTCCAAAATCCTATCTTGTATCCTGTTTTGCGGTCAGGACATCCGTTTTCATGTCAGTGGCTTCCTTTCGGCTTTCACCACTGACAGTCATACGAGCCACAGACTCCGAATGTCCATCCCGCAGCAAGTTTGTTCATTTGATGTTGTTTCCGTAACTTCATTATTTTTTTTTTACATAGACAGGGCTACCCCACAGACCAGTCCACCGGCCGCTTGGTTGAACCAACGCAGGATGAATTATTTCCAAATTTTCCACTAAATGCACCACAACTCGGACCAAAATTAAATGCCTGCATTTGAAGCAACGACAACACATCCAGAGGTGCACCTTCAATCTTAATTGTTGTCTCCGAGGACAGTTCGGGGGGGCCGCGTTGACCTATATACGTACTTGTCTCTTTCGCAACGCAGGCCACCACAATTTCAACCTTACAGCGGTGGGGAGAGCGACAGTTCTGTCAGTGAGGACATGTGTCCCTTTTGCCTTCGTGCAAGGTGAGGAGCAGAGGTGTAATGTGACCAATTAACAGCTCGACTGTATGTCCATTGAGGGTTTTTACATCCTTTGTAACAAACGTTGTACTATTAAGGAGCCAGACCTCAATTGAAAGAGCTAGTGGTGCATGAGCACTTTTTAGTCCATGGGGATACATCACCATAGATACCGAAGGCCCTGGAAGAATCACATCTGCCCGTTTCTTTCCGAACAAAGTGTTTGAAGACTCCAAGACAAGAAGTTGAAGAGATACGTCGCCACAGTGTCAAGGCTACGTCTAGGTTAGTATAACAGAGCTATCACAATTAAAAAAAAGAGTGTGATGAAAAGTCACCTGCACCTAGTGATAGGCAAAATCATAAACAGTATTGACTTCAATTCGTTGACTGTGAAAGAAGTCTTAATGATCCTAACTAAAGCCAGTCTTCAACAGGATAAAGTTTTAGCCAGGAGAAGTGATAACGTAGCTGTGAATTTTTGGCACAAGTGTGATTTTATTAAATAGGTATTTCTTAATGCAATTTTGAGTTTCAGGTGTGAAAATTTTCACAAAGAAAAGAAAAACTTCTACAAAAATAAATTGTAAAATTTAAACAAACGAGACTATTACTTTGGAGTTATTTAAATTAATCTTACAGTTCATGTTGGTTGTAATAGTTTAGTATTTAATACCCCGTGGGGGATCCTAGGGTCCTCGACACTTTAAACGAGAGAAGGGATCTTGAGAGGGAGTCAATTTAGGGCAAGCTAGGAATTAATACAGCTATCATCGCATAACTAAGGAACGTTATAGTCGGGAGCTTGATCCCTAACCTTTGAATGTCATACAGAGACAAGTACACCCTTTACTCTTTTGTGTGACAAGAGAAGGGGGTGATTTCTTCATAATGGGGGACCAGTCCTATTTAACTGGCCACGTGATCACGTGGTTATCAACGCTGACGACAGAAGGGAGCTGTATCCTCCAGGATAATCATTCCTTCTTTAATAACGAATATCAACCTCCGTCATATGACAATCAATATAACGATCGCAAAATTCAAAGGAAAATGGCATGCGAAATGATGAATGTGAATAAATAGACTGTTATTGCCTGCTGAGGATACTAATTGTAACTGAAAGTGTAACCTAGAGATATGTGGAGGATCTACTCTACTTCAGAAAACAGTAAGCTGCACTTCAAAGATCTACCTTGATATGAAATCCCGTGGCTATTTTATACTGTTTACTCGTGTGAGTAATTTTTAAATTTGGAAAGCCTATGTTGAAAAATTTTATCTCTGCCAGATTAATCTGTTTCCTACAGTCCCATCAATAGAGTGGTATAGAAAATTCAAATCTAAATAGGAATTATTTTAAACAACAAACCGAAATGTAAACTTGACTTCAAAGAAAAAATCACGTTCCTATCTCAACATATAGACAGTTAGAATTTTAGTGAAATTTTTTGTAAGCTAGTCGTGGATTTCACTGAAATTGAAGGGGAAAATAACTATTTAATCTCCTTGGGATACCACATTTTTAAATGTCGAGAGAGAGAAGCTAGGTTAGAGAAATTTCTCAAGTTTTTACATTTGTTGCGGCTTTCTACTCCACAGTCGTCTAGAGATCTACCTAATCGATCTCGTGTAATCTACAGCTAGAGCGAGATCTAACTTATGCCGATCACTGCAATATTGAATGCACACGACACCTGAAGAAAGCAATATAGAACTTTACTGGTATAGTCCCACAGAGACTTTCTTTGGAAACTGATGATTCAGAATAACTAAACACAATAATGTGCAAATCTATGTACTAGTATAGATTCACATAAACTTGTTCATGGAAACTGATTCAGAAAAACTAAACACAATAATGCAAATCTTATGTAGCTGGGTAATAGTCACAGACTTTCTTGGAAACTGATTTCAGAAAAAACAGTAACACACTAGAAGTACAAATCTATGTGCAATGTCTTATGATACAATTTCCTTTGATCTCTTTAAGGAAACATAGAGAACCACTACAACAGGCTGGGTCCCCCTTACAATGAATCCTGCACCAAACAGTGTTAACATTGTCACTGTTACGGGAATCATTAAAACTGGTCAGCAGGTGTTAACTTACAAGAATCCTGCACTAAACAGTTTTTCATTGTTCTTACATGTTCTTACAGCTCGCAGTCACGTTACGTTTCTTACAGTCACGGTAAACGGATAATCCTGCACAAAATAGTTACAAGTTCTAAACAGCTGGTCACCTTACGAGAAACCTGCGCCAAACAGTTACATGTTTCTGACAGTTAGGATCACTTTGACGGAATCCGTGCGACCAAATAGTTACAAATTCTTACAGCTGGTCGCCTTTACGAGAATCCTGCACAAAACAGTTGCATGTTTCCTTACTAGCTGTTCACCTTAACGAGAATCTTAGCACTATACAGTTACATATTCAATACAGCTGGGTCACTTTAACGGGGAAATACTAGCAACCTTAACAGTTTTAACATGTTCTTACAGCTAGTCCACCTTACGAGAATCCTGCTCCAAACATATACATGTTTCCTACACGGCTGATCACCTTACGAGAAATCCTAGCACCAAACAGTTAACATGTTCTTACAGCTGATCACCTTATGAGAATCCGGCATTAAACAGATACATGGTCTTACATTTTGGTCCACTTTACGAGAATCCTGCACTATAACAGTTACATGTTCTAAAACTAGTCACCTGACTAGAATCCTGCACCAAACAGGTACAAGTTTCGTTACAAGCTAGTCACGTTAATGAGAATCCTAGCACCAACTGGTATACATGTTCCTACAGCTCATCACCTTACGAGAATCCTGCACTAAACAGTTAAATGTTCCTACAGCTGATCCCCTTACGAGAATCCTGCACCAAACAGTTACATGTTCTTACAGCTGATCACCTTACGAGAATCCTGCACCAAAACAGTTACATGTTTCTTACCAGCTGATTACATTATGAGAATTCTGCACCAAACAGTTACATGTTCTTACAGCTGGTCACTTTACGAGAATCCTGCACTAAATCAGTTACATGTTCTTACAGCTGGTCACTTTACGAGAATCCTGCACTAAACAGCTACTTGTATCTTAACAGCTGGTCACCTATATTGAGAGAACCTGCACAGAAACAGTTACATGTATTCTTACAGCTTCGTCAACCTGATACAGAATCTTGCACTAAACAGTTACCTATTCTTACATCTGGACACTTTACGGGAATATGTGCACCAAACAGTTACATGTTCTTACAGCTGGTCACCTTACGAAGAATCCTGCACCGAAAAAACAGTTACATGTTCCTACAGCTGATCACCTTACTAAAATCCTGTACCAAACAGTTACATGTTCTTACAGCTGATCACCTTATGAGAATCCTGCACCAAACAGTTACATGTTCTTACAGCTGGTCACTTTACGCGAATCCTGCACTAAACAGTTACATGTTCTAAAACTAGTCACCTTACGATAATCCTGCCACCAAAACAGTTACATGTTCTTACAGCTAGTCACCTTAGACGAACGAAAATCAGGCACCGAACGGTTACATGATTCCTACAGCTCATCACCTTACGAGAATCCTGCACTAAACAGTTACATGTTCTTAACAGCTGGTCACCTTACGAATAAATCCTGCACCAAACAGTTACATTTCCAACAGCTGATAGCCTTACGAGAATACTGCACCAAGCAGTTACATGTTCCAACAGCTGATATCCCTTACGGGAATCCTGCACCAAACAGTTACATGTTTCTTACAGCTGGTCCTTTACGAGAATCCTGCACGAAACACTTACATGTTTGTTTTTAAAACTAGTTACTCACCTTACGAGAATCTTGCACTAAACATGTTACCGTGTTAGTTCTTAAAGCTTGTCACTTTTACGAAAATCCTGCACTAAACAGTTACATGTTTTACAGCTGATCACCTTATGAACAATCCTACAAACCAAACAGTTACATGATCGTTACAGCTGATCACCTATACTTGAGTCCTGGCAGCAAACAGTTACATGTTTTTACAGCTGATCACCTTACGACCTAAAATCCTACACCAAACAGTTTATATGTTCGTACAGCTAGCTGATCACCTTACGATAATCCTGCACTAAACAGTTTTACATGTTCCTACAGCTGATCACATAGAGAATCCTGCCCAAACAGTTACATGTTCTTACTGCTGATCACCTTACGAGAATCCTGCATCAAACAGTTACATGTTTCCTTCAGCTGTTCACTTTTCGAGAAACCTGCACCTAACAGTTACATGTTCATACAGCTGTATCACCTACGACGAATCCTGTATCCAGCATCAAACAGTTACGTGTTCGTACAGCTATGGTCACTTTACGAGAATCCTGCATCAAACAGTTACGTTGTTCTTACAGCTGTGATTTCATTGTGTACTGTTTTACATGACGAAGTTGCTAGCCCCATGACCAACTTCCTTAATCCTGCGATAGTAAAGGGATATAACTGAGAGTATAGTACCGAGTTATAATTTGCTGAATAGGGGGACCCTGGTCACATGACATAGGGGGTATATAAACCCGTTGGTAGTCGGACAAAATTCTCCTTTTCCCTTTAGTTAGCTCCCTTGTACTGTAAGTCCAGCTATGTGAAAGTTAGCATAGCCCTAACAAAGGTAGACATCTGTACGACATAGAAGTCAGAAGGAAGACACCAGCTCGAGTACTATTATAAGGTCTAGTACGGACTGCAGTTTTGCAGAGAAGACAGAGCAAGAATTCTTCCAACAACGGTATGTTCTTATCGAGTTATGGTCAGGTATTTGGTTCGAGCATCTCGTCAAGGAAAATGGTAGTAGATCAATTTACTAGATTGCAATCTTGAGGAGATAGTTCGAGAATCACGTGCAAGCAGGGTTTAACCATACAGACATAGACTAACCGTCATTAACGAATAGTTTAAAGGGCTAACGGATAAAGTTTCAACCTCTGGTAGTGGACCTGTATACTACATCCAAGCCAGAAGAACCTAGTAGAATTTTTGTTTAAAGAATTACTCCAGCAAGTTTGACAACGGCCAGACTTAGAAAACATAACAGTAAGCAGATTGTGAAGGAACAACTTCCTGACCAATTAAACGTCAACGTTAAGTACTGTAATTTTGAAGTCCATTCTACTTTATATTGAGGCACAGTGTTCGCCTAATCTTTTTAGATACGTTCTTTTGCCATTAAAAAGACATTTTATTTGTCAACAGTAAAAAAAAAAAAAAATATGTCAATGCTTTACTGCGGTAGAAGTTTGTATTTCGTCATTCATTCACAATAGGAGATAGAAATACGTCAATCCATCAGTTTTGCTGCCGCCCCCATACCATCACTTCATAACATCTTTGACACACGATCAAAAGTCGTTGCTCCCACCCAGCATTCGCTCTCACGATTAATCACACAGAACCTGAGGTGGTTACCCACAATTCGCACAGATATTGTCAGTTTTGGTGCACGTGTACCCAGTTGTGAAGCAAGCACTGCCGAGAGAGGACTCCAACACAGTTTACAACAAGTATTTCCAAAGTACTGTATCACACGTCTCATTAAATGGTGCCCGTGAACACTGGGTGTAAATATTACGTTTGTTACATATGACTCACTTATCAGAACGCCAGCGATGAGTGACAACATCAGGTCAACAGAGTAAACAAAAGACAGAATACGTGCCGATTTACATGACTGATGTTTTTGGGGGGAAGGAACGTTTACTGAGGAAAAGCAGGCACAGATTACAAGCCGAATTTCAAAGTAGCCATCAGATGTTTCGTTCCTAGAGGTCAGCGTATATTGAATGCAGTAAACAGTTTATCACGCGCACGTATGCCGAGTATATATCAAGATCAGCCGAGGTTAGATCAAGGTCAAAGGTGAACCAAGACAGATAAAACAACACAGCAGGAAAAGAGGTCGAACGAATAGAACTCAAGTCATTCGCAAAGAAAATAAATATGAAGAAACAAAGGTTCTATTACACAACATAGACTCCCACAATCGAATAATACGGGTCAAGCATTCGATCATACATGATTGATTATTTGGTATGTAAACAGTGAAAGCTAAAGTATGCGAACAACCTGCCGCTTTACACACACATAAAAGAACAAGGGAAAAAGAACGAAACAAAACAGTGTGCACATTCAGGTTCTAACGGTCCTGAAAAAGACACCGACGTTCTCATCAACCAACGCCTCTAAGGTAGAGAGTTAGTTAATGTAGCTTTAGATGTTAAGTATAATAATTAGTGATTGTGTACAACATTTAACATTATGCAATTATTGTTAGTTTCCTCTCAGATTTGTTGTAGTGATTTTGCTGTGATTATTAATTGATTTTTTTTAACGCAAAACGGCAAGAAAAATAACCGAAGTCAATTTTTTCCTATCAGAGCCCCAAGAAGTTCCCAGATAATAATAATTTTTTTTATTTTAAATTTCAGGGCCGAGATGGAACACGGTACAGAGAAAGAAAGTAGTAGGCGTGTTACGCCAAGGTATCTGATACATTGTGGTAAGCTGGAATAAAAACAGTAACACTTACCAATGTCAATGTAAACACTTTTTTCAGGTTAAAGCTACTGAAAGTAAGGCCAAGGCTTATACAATTAGAATATATTTCTTTATCGATAAAGCGTTCAATGAGTAAAGGAAAGGAGATTGTTTATCTAAATTGACTATGGCAAGACCTGGTGGCGAGATTTTATTAAAGAAGGATTGGAACACAGTGGCCAATAGAATCGTGGCAGGATTTTTTAAAAGCAAGAATTTACGTAAGAGATACGGAAAAGTTTTGCAAGAACATACATTTAGGGTGGCAACAAAACTAGAAGTAATAATAAAGGCAAAAGAGAGAAGAAACGGGTACAGATGTACAGTTGATAGATTGTTCAACATAATAGAGAATAGTGTTTTCCATTAGAAACGACAGACACACAAGGGTTTAAAAATAGCCAATTTATTGGTATTTTTGTAGAGGATTGCGAACAGTGACGCCATCAACCTACACCTAAATCAAAAAAGATAACAAAACAATTAAAGGAAACATTGACTTCTTGCCAACACAGAAGAAAACATAAAAAGGATTGAATAGAGAGTACAACAAGCGAAGGTTTGATGAAGAGTAAGCCAATGGAAATATATGATTTTAAGGTCCGAGGAAACGTGGTGGAAAAGACCAACAAACAGGTCGCCGATGGTGCTACAACGCTGCTATCAGCGGGACACAGAGCTATCATGTGACATGGATAACCACCACGCATGTATGCAAAACAGTATGGACTGCACATTTATCTAGTTATCATGGGTCCAGCGACTGACTATGTGTAGGGACTAGGATGAGACAACCTGGTGACATTCTCATAATAACTAACACACGCTCACAAGGGCAACCCACATGCACGCACCAAACAGGGCTATCGATGAACGCCTTGGTTACTGTAGAAGCAGTAGACAGGGGAAGAGAGGCGGACCTACTCACATGTGAGGGAGACTGATGACATGGAAGAAAGACTAAAGGCATCTCAAACAATAGCATGTAGTCGATGGAAATAAAACCAAGGATAATTGAAACATGAATAGAGATAAACCAACAGTGAACTTGAACGTACCTTATAACAGATCAATTATCGTTGTTTTGATTACAATAGATGACAGAAAGTATTTAGAAGTCTCTTGGACTCATGCGCAAGATGTGTTAGCTTGGTTTAATATCTTACCACATAGGCCGGGTCGCCAACCAAGGTAAAAAGATGTACGCAGCCTGCCATGGCGGTTGTTAGGAAGGCAGCGCCTCCACATTCACAGGCACAACATGGATAATCCACCATGTTTTTCATTATATACATACGCGAATCATAAAAGAAAAACCGGACTGATTCTAAAAGTCGACAAAACTAAAACGACTACGGACCTACAACATAGGACCATGGAGAACCACAAAGAAGTATGAAAGTGAAGAATAGGTGCTGGTAGAAAGCGATTGAATGAAAGCCAAACTATAAAACCCCTGGCTTGAACAGAAACAGTAACAAAAAAAGGACAAGGATTTATGGATCACGAAGGCGACACTCCCTGCTCTACAGTGCGTCCCCACATCTGAAAGAGCTAAAGGGGGGTGTGGGTGTGTATTGTGGCCAAAAAGCTAAAGTGGGATAGAATCAAGGGGAAGAAACTTGTCTCGTAAACGCATATTCCCTAAAATGAAAGAAGGGAGAAAACCTAAACCACCCTTGTCATCTGTTTGTTAATGGTCCACATGAAGAGTGAGCGTGTCAGAGGTCCAAGGAGGAATTACCTTCGAGCTGCATCCAAAGACATTGGACGTACTGCCTAGATGGAATGAAATTAATCAGCTCAGAGATTTCGATGCCAGAGTTGGAAATGACCATGGGGCTGAGGTATTGGTGGAGTTATCGGAAGCTATGGAGAAGATTTCTCTTTAATGTCAATGGAAAACCGACCTCCTTAGATTTCAATCTTAAGCGCATACATGTAAAACACTAGGTGTGAACCAACAAAGAGTAATAAGTCATTGATCTGACTGAGTTCCATAAGTTCGGGAATTAGTGTGCTTTATCCTTTTACGAGGACTGCATGGCAATCAACCCCAGCTTTTATTGGTTTTGTGAATTAGATCTAGGCAATTTTTTTGCATTCATGTAGTTTTCCATTGCTTATCTGAACGGTACTGGGCTCTTATACCATTTGTTAAAAAATGTGGGGGGGGGGGGGGCGCAGCATGAGTGTCGCCACCCAGTGAGCATTCTCCCCCCCAAACTAATCCTCTTCATCACCGACGTTCCCCCCGATGCACACCCGGGGGGGTGGGGGGGGGGGGGGAACACCACATGGGAGTCGTAGATACACACACCAGAAAAAAAGAATCCCAGACAAACCTTCCACCC
>JAMPIV010012772.1:0-89696 GCA_024509875.1 Oreohelix idahoensis
TTGTGTCCATTGTGGAACTTTGAGTATATCAAGTCCTGTCCTAGATTGAGAGCGGATGATGTCCACATCTTCTTCTATTGAATGTTTTATGTCAACGAAGATCAACACATGTATTACTTATTAGTTACTGATGCATTACATAATGTAATAAAATAGTGCGGTATATTAATATATTACACCGCTATTTGCAACACATTGTATGATATCATAATAATATATTTGATTTCATATATTGGTATGAGAATAATTTGACTTTTATTATGATGTTGCCAGCATTGTGGTTTGTGTTGGTGGCACCTTCCTGGGATATATACGCGTATACTTAGATAAATTTTTCTCTAAGGACCTGGGATATGATCTCAGTTTCGCTCCAAGTGTTGAGCTATTTTGTTAGGTATATCCGCGCATCATACGTGCGTTAGGAGCCTAGATTTTTCCGGCTCCAGGATTTAAAAAAAAAAAATGTGTTTCATTTTTTTTTTCCCGGGAGGGTGCGGTAATGTTACGCACAAATAATTACTTTTTTTCCAAAGTCTTTGTATGATCGTTTTTCGTATGTATGATCATTATTTGACTGAAATGCATGTTATATATATATTTTATGGTCAAAGGGACAGAATCCGATATATCGATACTGCTATTTTTTATGAGTTTACCTCCTCTTGTATAGAGACACGTTCGGTCTATAATGTCTTGAACGAAGCGTGACCATATCTCCTTATTTGGTAGTATCAGTCAACTGTTGTAGATGTTTGAAACCTTTCTTAACGCTTCTGTTCATGTCCATAAAAGGCGCGACTGTGTAAGACTTTTATCTCGAATGTTCTTAGAATCGTCTTATTGTGAACAGCGACTCAGAGATTGTCACTCTGCGCATGTCTCGACTGGGTTGTCGTTTTGTTGTTCCGCCCAGGTCGGGGAGTTGAGAAATGGACTGATTAGCGAGCGGACGCGACTGCGTCTTGTGATTCTCTGAGGGAAATACATTGTCTTTGTGAGTTAGTTAGCTAACTAGACTATTTCCCCGTATTATTCAAGCCTGCCTGGAGGCATATGTTCATGGTTGATTTTCCGAAATAAGGTAATTCCTCTTGTATCGAACTTTAGGCTATCATCTAGAGGTTCGTCATTTTGTCGCCTTTTTGCTCGCCTGTGTGATTCAAAATGGAGAGGTACTTTGACTAGGATTAAGTCACCGGTATCTTTATACCTGAACTAGTTATATATCTATGGGTCGCTCTAGACCAACAAGACTATTGTCTGTGTTCCAGGATTCGTTATATCAGAGATCACGTCCAAGTCAGATGGTTAGACTTAGGAAGGTTATAAAGGTCGAGCTGACCTGTAATCCATGTATGCTACTCACGTGCAGACAGTAAACGGACGTATTGTATACATCTGATCTGCTAGCATCAGGAAGGAATAATTATTATTGTCTATGAACATTAAGGATCTGCAGCTGACCACGGTTGCAGAAGTTATATGTATTATTTATCAAGCTTCGCTATGATATTTGTTTTCCATACAACTATTGAGTATTGACTTCTACATGACTGTCAGTTAACATGAGTTTGAATGCTGCATTCGTTGTACTATGCCGATGATAACATAAGTATCATGACTGTTTTGTGGCGTGCAATAAATGGTATAAACCTAAAGCGAAGTTACCATTTCTATGACTCTACACGTCATGTTGCCTGTGGTGTACCCTGAACTGTTCTACTGCAACACACACACAGCAACAATCTAAACCAGATAAGACACCCACATCTTGCATTGTAATACCTGGTGTCGATAGAGGTGGTAATTTGACGGCATCCTAATTCCACCCTTATCACCCAGCCTCCGAAGGGAGCAGTTATGAGTGATGATTACTGTAGCAAAGTTAGATTTTGCTGGGGAGGTTATGATGGTATCCTAAAAGAATGAAATCCGCGTATGTATTAACCGTGCGAGGTCAAGCACATGTAGGCCCCTGACTCTATAAATGATGATGAATTATGTGCAGGGAACCTAACGCTACCTCCCTAGATCTCACACGGTCACTATTTTGGCTCTAGTGTCTGGTGTATGATGTACCTAGCGTCTAGGGGAGAAATGAAATTATGGTACACAACACAAAAACACGTTAAGTTTCTATGAGGAAGTGAATAAAACCTGTGGTTAAGTTTTTCTTTAAATTTGATATTTTTTGTACAATTTATTTTGCCTGTCCAGTCATATCTTTGGACAGGCCTTTGAAAATGAGGACAAGATAGTTTACAGAAACGATCAACTAAAATGTGTGTGGGCAATCGGCCCAATAACTATAAAGTTAATATATGTCTTTCCTGTTGGAATGTTCACAGCTTACACTTTATTCATCTAAGAGGGAGAGTCACTGTGTATGAGGGGCTGTATTATCATCATACCCCATCAACTTCCTGAGTATGATTTGAAATACCAGTGTTTATTTAAAACGAAACTGTCAGATATACCCAGGTCCTTAACATATCACCTGGGGTTTCTTGTTGAATGATAAGATAGTGTGTAGTTGCAGAAATATCGATATCACATCACACGCCCAAGCTCCTGCTGTTAGCTCTTGACAGCATACATGAATTGTCGGAGACTTCTTGGCGTTATCGTCACTCCTCATGTTTCCTGTTACCAGCTGGCAACAGGAAATAAAACCTCTGCAACAAAAGGACACCCTGGCCTTTTATATCTGATCACTTTTGATATTATTTATTTCCCTTCTGTGATATGGGGTCAGCCTCGCGTGCATTTCAGGTGCACTCGCCCCTAGTTTTTCATGACTCCCACCTTGCTGTGACCACACCTCAGGTCCCTATGGCAGATACGCCACTGTACATTTACATAGTTTTCCTCAATAATATAATGTGGGGTAACCACATTTCCTTTTATATATTTTTCTCTTCTTTTTCTTTTTAAATATAAATGCTTCAGGCATGTTGAACAGTGTTCATGGAACACGGAGGCTTACTAATATACTCTAATACAATAATACTCAAACATAATCATGACAACATACATTAGTTAGATACATTTCAACGTGAGGACTCAAAATGTCTGCTCCCGGCACGTCCTTCACTTTTTCCCAATAGCAGTATCTAACTTTGGTAATGGGGTTAAACATATTACATTCATAAAGACGAAGAAAAAAGGACAAGGAGTCATGGATCTCGATGGCAATACGTTGCTCTACAGTGGTGCACCCATATCTGAAAGAGCTAAAGGGGGCGTGGGTTGCATTGTGGCCCAAAATCAAAAAGATAGTATCAAGGGATGGAACTTTGTCTCGGAGCGCATTATGGTTGTAAAACTAAAAGAAGGAGAAAGCATAGTCAACCTGGTCATAGTGTATGGGCCACATGAGGATGAGAGAGCAGAGGTCAAGGAAGAATTCTTCGAGCTGCTTCAAAGGACAGTGGATGACTGCCTAGATGAAGTTATCATGCTCGGAGATTTTAATGCCAGAGTTGGAAATGACCATGCTAGATGGGGTGGAGTTATCGGAAGATATGGAGAAGATACTCTCAATGACAATGGAAAGCGACTCCTTAGATTCTGCAGTGAGCAGAATCTGATCATTACAAACACAAAGTTCCCCCATAAGCGCATACATGCATACACTAGATGTGAACCAACCAAAAATGAGAAGTCAGTGATCGACTATGCCATTGTTCGGAGAAGCTCATTCAGATATGTCCGAGATGCAAGAGTCTGGAGGGGGCCAGAGATTGGAAGTGATCACTACCTGCTAACAATCAAACGAACAACTGAAAGAGTTGCTCAGCCTAGGAACTGCCCAACATCACGCAAGAAACCAAGTAAACGAGCAGGAGAAATGAGCATTAGGACCTACAAGCTGAGAGAGCCAGAAATTAAGACCAGATATCAGGGGCTTATTGCTACAGCAGTGAGCAACACAGAAGAACGACCTGATGACTTGGAAACCCTCTGGAATAAATTCAAGGATATCATAAAGACAGCTGCTGCAGAAGCATGCGGTGAAGTCCGACTTGGGAACCAGAGAAAGAGGACACCTTGGTGGACAGAGGAAGTCAAAGAGAAAATAAAAGAGAAGAAAATGGCATGGAAACAATACTTAGGAGCTAAAAACACAACAGGACAAATGGAAAAATATAGAGAATATGTGACACTCAGAACAGAAGCAAAGAACAAAGTGCTAGCAGCAAAACAGAAGTCCTGGGAAGAATTTGGAGAAAAGCTAGAAAAAGATGCACAAGAAAACCAGAAATTGTTCTATAAGACCCTAAAGAACATGAGGAAGGAAAAACAATGCCCTCTCAAATTTATAAAGGACAAGCAAGGCAAATTGCTTACTGGCCCGAAGGAAGTAATGGAAAGATGGAAAGAATATTTCTCAGAACTCCTGGATGGTGAGCATGGTGAAGCATCAGAAATGATAACCACTAGCACAGAAGAGAAAACCAATGATGGTGAAGATGACATAAAGATGGAAGAACTGAGGGCAGCACTAGAGAAAATCAAGATGGGCAAAGCAGCAGGGCATGATGGTATAACACCAGAAATGGTTAAGTACATGGGAGCATCAGGTGACCTATTACTCTTAAAGGTCCTACAGGCAGCATGGTGCAACAAGACCATACCAAAGGATTGGGAGATTGCCATCATAACACCAATTTTCAAAAAGGGTGACAATCGACGGTGTGGAAACCATAGAGGCATATCCCTTCTCAGTGTCCCTGGTAAAAAATCTACTCTAGAATCCTAGAGCAGAGACTCCGGCGCCTAGCTGAGCCACAATTGGATGAGGTCCAGTGCGGATTCCGAGTAAACCGAAGTACTCAAGACCTAATCTTCACACTCAGACAGCTGAGTGAAAAGGCCCTTGAGTATAAGAGTGAGATCCATCTTTGTTTCATAGATCTGGAAAAGGCGTTTGACAGGGTCCCCTGGAGCAAACTTTGGGACTGTTTGGCAAGGAAGAATATTCCAGCACCTCTGATTCATGCTATACAGAGCTTCTACAAGTCTTGCAGAAATTATGTGAGGACAGCAAACCATAAGTCAGAAGAGTTCAGGACCACCACTGGTGTAAGACAAGGTGATATCCTATCACCTTACCTCTTCATACTCCTTATGGACGATGTCATTAAGGCATGTAAGGAGAGAACAAGAAAGTATTCAGTGGGGTACTGGAAGATGAGACAGGTCTATATTTCGGAGCTGGCATTTGCTGATGATGTTGCCCTGATTGCTAAATCAGAGGCACATCTCCAATCCAACCTGCAAGTCTGGAAGGAAGAGCTGGAGAAGAGAGGGATGGTCATAAGCAGCTCTAAAACAAAATCCATGGTGATATCACGAGAAGAAAGAAAACATCAGATTAAGTTGGGAGAACAGGTCCTGGAGCAGGTCGACCACTTTAAATATCTCGGAGCTATCATAGACCGAAAGGGAGGCATCAAAGAAGAGTTGGCCACTCGAAAAGCAGCGCCTGGGAGACTTTTTCAGGCCATAAATCGTGGATTCCTCAGCAAGAAAGAGGTTGGTAAGAAAACGAAGATGGCTGTATACCGCTCTACCTATGTCCCAGTCTTGACATATGGATGCGAGTCGTGGGCAATGACTACAACCCACAAAAGCCAGATCCAAACCTCAGAAATGAGGTATCTGAGGAAAGTGGTTGAAGTAACAAGAAGAGACATGGTCCGCAACCAGACGATCCGTCAAGGCCTAAAATCCCATCCGCTGCAGACCCAAATAGAACAGTCCCAACTAAGATGGTTTGGCCATATCTGCAGAATGGGAGAAGATCGGCTACCACGACAAGCATGGGAAACAAAGAGCCAGGGATCCAGACCTCCAGGACGACCCAGAGTCCGCTGGGAGGACAACATTAGACAATCTTTGAAGGACCGAGGACTAGAATGGAACCAGGCCAGGAAGAAGACAGCTGATAGAATAGTCTGGCGCTCTCTCTTCCAAACCTCTACACCTCACGGTAGAAGGGGAACGACTAAGTAAGTAAGTAAGTACATTCATAAAGCATTCTTACCACAAAATTCAAGAAATATAAACAAATGACGCTGACTTGCAAAGAAATGGCCTCAGTTTCTTCTGAACTGTCCAGACTGTGAATACTTATTTAGTTATTTAATTTTAAATTTATCACAGCTGTTCTCAGCGTATCTGAATAAAAGTTTTGTTCAACTGGCAATGAATAATGAAAGCTTTTTGCTAATATTTACTAGCACTGGCCAATCGAAAGCTTGCGACTACCAGAATTCAAATGCAGTTTTTGAAAAACAAAAACAATTCCAAACATACTCTGCGTCTGGTAGTCTATTGGCCAGTCTGCTTTAGTTATGCCCAATACAAAAAGATGTTTCGTTTTAGATTACATTTTTCCTACCGCTCCCCTTTCCCTATTATACTCTTTTTACCCAAGCGAATTTGAATTTCCTCAATGCCTCTCTTCTAAGCTCGCGTCCCCACTACCGTTATAAAAAAACAAGCAGGAACGACAGTCTGTCGGGTCGAGCGTCCGTAGACATTTAGTATTTTCTCAATAACTTGGCTAATTCTTGGACTACCATATTATTTAAAACACATTCTTGCTCAGTGTAATCTAAGGTATACTACCATATGATTTTTATGGTCAGATTCATATTGGTTTAGATTTTCAATTTTTGTCATAGTCGATCGCCAAATAAATATTTTACACAAGACCGCCATCTTTTCCTCTCTTTCATCTCGCTAGCATGTATTTTTCAAATAACTAACTTGTTTTTGTGACGTCAGAAACATTACCGCGAGGAGGCAATAAAATTTTCTGCGTGTTTGCCTCTGTTGGCTTTGCTCCAGCGTGTATATATGCATGGCAGAATGTGTCAAGAGAAGCGGGGTGTTGGCGTGGCGGGTTAAGAATTGGCGTTAATAATTTGTATTGTATCGTGTAACACTACCAAAAAATGTAAGGATTGCTACTGATTACCAGCGTTAAAGTCAAAATTTTACGTTAATTCAGATAGTTATTTTGCGGCACACTTCCGCAAAATCGTTAATTATAAGACTAGGCTGCAGAGTGTATGCAGCAGATCTGGCAAAATGTTAAATGTTGGTAGTACGTTTTCGAAACCGAAACTAAAACGCGTGTTAGATTTTTACCGTGGGATCGTTCTATAGGCTTTAGCACTGCACAAAATTCAGCGTTATGCTGGCGTGTGAGAGGATCACTGTCAGACACAATAGGGCGGGTTTATTTATTATCATTTTATGACTAAAATCTTACTGAAATGAGCGATTATTCTCGCAGATTTTACTACACACCTCCCATCCTAAAAACATGCATTCATTTGCAGGTTATAATCTGCGAGATAACTTAGCTCAATGAAGTCTTACGCGTTTTTCTGATCTTCATCATAAGGATGTCTACTCAAAAAGTCTGCACCGACGTTCTGAGGGCCGGGAATATATTCAATCAGAAATGAGTATGGCTGCAATAATAAAGACCATCTCAATAGTCTGGAATTTTCATGCTTGGCCTGTGACAGGAATACGAGTGGTGAATGATCCGTTTGGACCACAAATGTCCTGCCATATAAATAAATCTGGAATTTCTTTATAGCCCATATCAAAGCTAGACATTCCTTTTCACTTGTTAAATAATTTTCTTCCGCCTTGTTCAACTTGCGGCTTGCATAAGCGACTGGGTTCAATTCTCCATCTTGTGAGGAGGACCTTTGCAACAATGTAGCGCCTAGGCCCACATTGCTTGCGTCACTTCTCACGATAAATTCTTGATTCAAGTCAGGCAATTGCAATACTGGCCTGCTTGTAAGTTTCTCTTTTAACTCCTGGTAAGCCAATTCACACTGTGCTGACCAATTTATTGTATCAGGTTGACCTTTGCGAGTTAAATCTGTCAGAGGAGCACATATAGAGTTAAAATTTTTGATGTACTTTTGGTAGAAACCACACAACGACACGAAAGATCGCACATCTTTCTTTGTTTGTGGCCTAGGTGCTCTTTTCAATTTCTCCAGATTCTTGGGATCAGGGGTCATGCTACCCTGATGTACAGTATGTCCCAAGAATTCCAACTCTTTACAACCAATACAACATTTTGTTGGCCTAGCGGTTAAGTTAGCCTCTCTGAGTCTATCAAACAGCATATTCAAAGAGGTAACGTGTTCCTCAAATGTTTCCGTAGCAATGAGGATATCGTCCATAAAATTCGAAATACGTGGATTTTTCAGGGGATCCAATAATTTTCGCATCATCCTTGAAAACACACTCGGGGCATTTTTCAACCCAAACGATAACATGTTGAACTCATAATGACCTTCCGATGTGCTAAAGGCTAAATAAGGTCGAACCTCAGGCTCTACTGGAATTTGGTAATAGCCTTTGCTAAGATCCACCTTAGAAAAATATTTTGCCTTGTTCAGCCAGGCAAAAAGTTGAGTAGTATCAGGTAATGGATCCACCTGACCTTCTGTGACAGCATTCAGTTTCCTGTAATCTATGCACAGTCTATGTTCTCCCGATGGTTTCCGCAACAAAACCACACAGGAACTATAAGGAGACTCACTGTGAGAAATAATCCCTTCTTGTAACAAATAATCAATCTCCTCTTTCAAAGCTTTTTCCTTAGCGAAAGGAATAGAATAGGGCCTTATACAGATAGGTGCTGGGTCTAGTAGTTTCATATCATATGCCAACAAATTTGTGTGCCCCGGTTTATCCGTTAACACATCTGTATGTTTCTCCAGGACCTGTTGAACCTTCTCCTTCTGTCCTTTTGTCAGGTGATTACTGATCTTCACCTGTGCAAACGTTTCACTGGTTTTCAGTGGATATTCGAATAAGGAGAGAGAGTCATTTTTCATTTCGGTTTCGATAGACAAGGCCAATAGGTGTGTTCCTTCCTGGATTTGTCTGTCCAGATATTTCTTCAAAAGGTTCACATGATAGACTTTTTCCTTTCCCTTTTTGTCTATCTTATAATTTGTTCTGGATACCTTTTCCAAAACTGTATATGGCCCTTGCCATCCGATCTGAAGTTTATTGTTGCTGCCTGGCAATAGAAGAAGCATCTTCTCCCCTACAGCAAGTTCTCTATCCTTCGCTTTCTTATTTTAATAAGCAGCATGCTTTTTCCTGGCTTGTCTCAAATTATCATTTGCCAGTTTCCAACTAGTTTTTAGACGAGTGGTCAGTTCGTTCACATATTGATAAGATGAGGTAACAGTCTCCTCTGCCTTCTCATCTGTCCAGGTCCTTAACAAATTACATGTGGACTTTAAATTTTTCATACTTATTTTTCATGGCACCCGTCAGGTCCTTTACATTAGAAGCTTTGTAGTGAGGACTTTTCTTCCTAGAATCATCACTCACAAATCGTCCACTACCAATTCTTTTCTTGGTGTTTCCTTCCCACTTTAAGTTCATTGTGAGAGATCTTCGCTCTCTTTTCGTTTCCTCCAGTTTATATAATTCTGACCGAGGGATTGTCAGTTTAGTCTAGGGTAAAACTACTCGTCGCATAGTGGTCATTCTAATACCTTCGAGTGAAGACTGTGTGTGAAAAGGGGGCTCCCATTCCACGTTGTCTACTTTATTACAATTATTTTTATTTCCAGGCCTAAGTTTGCCCCGTGGCATGTCTAGGTCCTGATCAATTTTCCCACTTGTGGGTGTTCCCTCATGAAATACGCCACATGCTTCTACAAAATTCTCAACGATGACCATCATAACTGGCGAATAATATTTTTGAGGTACTTTTTGGCAGATGGTACCTACTTTCTCGTGGTCCCCATCTTTTCCAACATGTAAACTCCGTATTACGTCTGCCCTATATATTTTAGGAAGAACCAGCTGTCCATAACCAGCTGAACCAGTTCCGGCCTTCCTATATAACAATTTATTCTTTATGTAAAATTCTCCTTTTCTGGGAGGTGTATGGCAGGTACGCAATTTTTGAAAGCACTGCTTCAGTGACCTATCTTGAGCCTGTGCTTTCCTCGTCTTCTCTGGATGAGTATTTATAGGTTCATCTTCTTCCTTTCTGGATTGTGATCGGGTCTGGACTGCTGCCAAGACCACAGGTCTCTTGGGATTCCCCAAGTAGACATAACGACACCCCAATATCAGAGGGTAGATGGGTGCGTCTATCACTGCTGCTCTGATTATCCCTTCCACATAGCGAGTTTTCACTGTTATCCTAGCAATGGGAAGATTCATGAGTGGTAGGTCCTTGGTCGCCCCTTGTATCTCCACTGTTTCTGTGGTATACTGATCTGGGTTCACCAAATGCGAGCTCACGACAGCATCAAAATCTAGATCTGTATCATAGAGACACCTAATGGCGACATCATTGCATACAACATCCTCACAAACTGGGGGGTGATAAGGTTCCTGCTGTCCAGCAGGTTTGTCCTTTACTTCCTGGTTCCCCTTTTTCATAGCAGCAAATCCAGCAGGTTTACTTTTACAAAACGTAGTGTCATGTCCCGCCTTCTTATAATGTTTACAATACCATCTACTTTGATGAAAAGGTTTTCTTTCAGCATTCCTTCTGTCATTGAAATGTGAGTGTTGCGTGCATATTTTGACGCACATATTACAAAAATCGATATGGCTATTTAATATGGAAAAAATATAGTCATTCATTCATTTGTGTATGAAAATGCTGTCTATGGGAAAGCTAGATAATCCATGATTGTTTTACACTTTTGATTATAGGAGTAATCGTTCTTGATATTGATTCGGCGCATGGATATGACACCCATGTCCGTACTTATTTGTTAGGGCCAGAAAATATATTAATTTGCTTATTATGTTTATGGCCTGAATTCATATGTATTACATATTATTAGTACAAGTAGAATCAGTCCTATATTGTATATTTTGGATGGGTAGGCAGGACTATATTCTTGTTATGCCGCTCTAGCGGAAGTATGAGTTGTCTTGACAAGTCGTGATGAGTTCCGAGGTACCGTTTACAATGGCGGTTACGCATTTTTCAGGGCTGGTATATTCTTCAGTAAAAATGATTTACGAAGTGGTTTTTCTTCTGTAGGAGATTGTGTCTCTACTAGAGCTTGTGTTAGAGACTCTCCTAATGTACGGTACCATGTATGATTCGGACTCCAGGTAATTCCAGACCCTATTTTTGATGATCTCATGTCGGTTAGACCTAGCTGGAATATTATGCTTCGCAACGCTAGGGTCGTGTTTGTATCGACAAAGATGACGGGCTTCCATACAACAATTATGTCTACGTGAAGTAACTGGATTACTGTAGAACTGTATGGAGAAACTTTAGGAAATCATTCATATGTATTTCGAATTAACTTTGGCTTATATATATATACCCTCCTGTGAGCGAGTGAGCGACAACTCAGGAAGGCGGCCATGTTACATTCCTGTCATCGTATTTTTGAATCACTGTCCAAAGAACGGGGCATGTATCTTACTATTCGGACAGTGGCAAGGAGATCTCAATTTTGATAGAAACCCCTTCCAAGGTTTCATAATATGATATAAACTGTGAACTTAAAGTAACTTTAGTTACTTACCGATCCGCCTTCACTGACGCGCTTAGTCAGATAGGGGATGTGGCCATTATGTATCATGACATTGGAAACTATTGATGTACTACCTATTATTTATGAATGTGTCATGACTTGGGATCTACTATGTATGCCTGCAAATTGATGTGTCAACCTGTACCCATGATTTACTCGTTATGTCCCAGTGTGTGCGTCTAAATAAACTGTGTAAACAAAGATTACAGCAGTCTGCATTGGTGCCTTGTAGACACAAGTGAATGAGTGTTTAGATTGGTCAGAACACGAACAGTACACCATTCGCGTTAATCACACTCTACACTTCTACTCCATATATACACCATCCTGCGTCGGTTGAATTGACCAAGTTTAGATCCTGCTTCCCCTGGAGCCTTAGAGGGAAACTACTGCTTACAGCTGCCTTTGCCTTCCCTAACTCAGGACTAGGGTGAGTTACCCATTTACAGCTGGGTAGACTGGAGCATGCCAGATCTCAGTAACACCATACACCCCATATGACACCGAATGACCACTTTACACAGATGACTTTATACACAGAACTTTACAGTGAGGTTTTATTTTTAAAATCATTTCGAGGCCTATCAAAGTTCTGCTTACTTCTGTTATCAAATTTATTATGGTTTTGAGGAGCCTTATACTGATCTACTGGTTTCTTATTGATACCAGCTACCTCTGCCTGGGCTGCCTGATACCTCTCAGCGACATTTATGATCTCACCCAGTCTCTCCGCGCCCTGTTCCATGAGAAACTTTCTCATGTCTGGAGCCATGGACTCTCTCATCTGTTCAATGAGTATCATCTCTTTGAGATCTTGGGTTTTCCCCAAAGAAGCCCATTTCTCCATATACGTTTCCAACCGGGCGGAGAACTGGTGATAGGTCTCACCCGACAGTAGCCTGGCATTCCTAAATTTCTTTCTATAAAACTCTCCGTTCTTTTCGTATCTTAACAGAAGAGCCTGCTTCAACATGTCATAGTTGTCTTGGTCATCCCTGCTCATTTTGGAAAACACTTCATAAGCTGTTCCCCGAAGACCCTGAGACAACTTTACACCCCATTTTTCTCTTTCTAACCCATAAGTAGTGGCTAATATTTCGTATCTGCTTAAATACGACTCAATGTCATCATCCTTTTCCACAAAGTAATCTAAATGGAACCCCATGGCTGATGAGGAGGCCCCCTGAACGTTCTCAGTACCTACAATACCTTCTGCTAAAGAGTCGTCTGATGATGAAAACAGCTCCACCGTGACAACTGTAGCCACAACCGACGGAAGTAGCAGAGATGACAGTCATATAATATTTTTTTAAAGTACGGTAGACCTACATACATAATATTTCGTTTGTATTCAGTATGTCTGATAATTATATGTAGTTAATAAATATTGTTAACTAGATTTTAATCACTTTTTACTTCATTTTGATACAACTTTCTGGGTCTCATGAACGAAATAATTTTATTTCTATTAATTCTGATGGGAAATCAATTTTCGCTTAGCGTTTTTCGGTTAGCGCTAAAGTTTTCAGAGAACGAATTAACAGCGCTAAGCGGGGGATTGATGTACCTGTAATGCTGGGGATACCACGCTTTTAAATAACAGTTGTGTGTGTGTGGGGGGGGGGGGATTCAAGGCTAACGTTTCCCAAGCTTAAACTTTCTTCCCCCTCCTTACCTCCAATCACCTAGATATCTACCAAATCAGTCTCTGTGTTCCAGACGTACATTGCGACGATCTATTGCCGACCCCCTCTTCTACATAACAATTCTTTATGTTTAGTGACGGTTGAGTCACAAAAAGGGTTAATTTTAAGTTTATATCTTCTTTGATCCTTAGCCGCCGACCGTCAAAGCAGTCAGTGGCCATTACGCCTGGTGGCGTCTTGTAGGGCAACAACAAATTGATTCCGATTTGCTCGGTCGGCGGCCATCCTTCGTACAGTGCCCCAACTCTGGTTCATTCTTTGCATCTCAGCCTCCACAGTCCTCCGCCAAGTTGTTTTTGGTCGGCCTCTCTTTCGTTTTCCTTCAGGGGTCCATAGCATAGCTGTTCTTGTGATGGCATCCGGGTCTCTTCTGAGGACATGGCCAACCCAGCTCCAGCGTCTGCCAGCTATGATGGTGTGCATGTCCTCTTGCTTGCTCCGAGTAAGCAGATCTTGGTTGGTGATGGTATTCGGCCAAAAGATAAGGAGAATTTTTCTTAGGCATGTTGTGTGAAAAGAGGACAATTTCGACATTAAGTTTATATGGTCTATTGTTTTTTGTTGGATTTATTTGTAAAAGAACACGTATCGCTTTTTATTTAAAATTATGTTTATCCGCACAGTAACAGCAAAATAAGTACTACTTTTTTTAACTTTTCTGTTTTTTTTGTTGTTGTTTTAAATAGTTGTCATGGTCCCAACAGAGTTGGAGAGAGATGCAATGATATCAAAAGAAGAATACAAAAAGCAATAGGAGCTTTCATTGCATGGAGAAATGTGGAGATCATGAGAAATTAAGTCCAACACAAAAATAATAATCTTCAACTCAAATGTCAAGTCAGTACTATTGTATGGCTCTGAGACATGGAGAACAACAAAAAAGCTACACTATCATAAATGGGTATTTGCGTAGAATAGAAGGATTGAAATGGTATGACAAAGTCACCAGTGTGGAACTGATGACAAGAACCAGACAAGTGCCAGTGGAAGAAGAGATGAGAAGAAGATGCTGACGATGGATAGGACACACAACAGTGAAACCTGTTGATAGCATTACAAGGTAGCCTTTATTCAAGAATCCACAGGGAAAGAGAGGCAGAGACAGATTACAGTTGATACGATTACAAATGAAAAATGTAACTATCTGTTTGATAAAAGGATATTTATTTATGAACTTACAACTTTTAAGAAAGGGGAATAACTCAGAATAGTAAATGTGTATTTATTCTTTGAGTTATCGGTTCCTGTTTTGTTTCCGTGGTATTGAGCAAGCGGAGGAATCTGGATATAGATTTTATGTCCATTATAGCTGGAAACAGATTGTTCTCGCTTAAGGTTTTGCAGGAATATTGAAAGTCCGAATCTAGGTTTACTGTTTGTCTGTTTGAGACGATTCCGTCTTATATCATGTTATCTTTGTGTGTCTGGGCTGGATTATTTGTTCTTACACTCTGAGCGGATGAAGATAAAGGAGTGTGTTCTTCGGTTATGGAGTCTGGCGGGACGCCAATGTCGAGCGGTCCAAAGTTTTGTGATCTCAAGTTATCATGGGGAAGAAGATTGTGTCTTCTAGGACTGTTTTAGTCTATGTGTTCCCCAGTCTTTTTTCTTTTACGCCAGAAAAGTGTTTTTGTGCTTGCTATTGATTCTTGGCCAAGGTAAACGTACTTTTACTGACTTCGTTCCTAGGCTTACGATGGGTTATGTTTAGGCCTACATGAATCTACTTATGTTCAGATGTCAGAACGACATATCGTTTAGCAGCACTAAGAATGTTTCTACACAGCAATTATGAGGACAGATAATGCTGATATTGGTGGAAACTTTGATATCCTTATGAAGTGAATCTTTCTAGAAGTTTTGTCATCTCACCGTTGTGTGAGCGATGTTAAGGACCAAGGAAGCCATCTTGGAATCCGAATTATTGTCAATCATTCATCAGAGAACAGGGTTGTCCCTTACTACCCGATAATGATCCAGAGATCACAGTTATGAAAGAAAGATCTATTATGGGAGATTTAGCATTTACTCCGAAGATATGTGCTGAATGCTATTTGAAAGAATCTACGCTAGAGTACAAGCTACACTCATGCTAAGAGAGATTCTGTACAAGAGTCACTATGAACATTATGTATAAACTGACGTGATCTGTCAGTACAACCTGATATATATATATATATATATATATATATATATATAGATGTCGATTAACTATAGAACTCTGTCTACAAATGTTCCAGTATGAGGTTATCCAGCATGTATGCTAACTTAAGATGATACACCATTGATCAACACCATGCTGTTTATGTCGTCATGTGTTCCTGTAACCATACACGTACTGTTCCAGTGTGCGTCTCATTAAATATTATAAAAAGAACACAGTAGTTCCAGTAATCCTTGACTTCTACATGTGAGAGTATGAATATATTGTTACCAAGTTGTCAACTCTTCAGAACCATTCTACCATTCGCGTACAATGTACTCTCACTTCAATGTTTACACTACCCTGTGTAGGTCGAGTTGACCTGTGTCTGTCTTCACGGTGACAGCACCTCTTTGAATACAACAGTACTACCAGCCATCATACTTTACAGTGAGGTTCTATACACCACACTCGATTCTTTACAGTGGAGTCGCAAACAACAGAACTTTACAGTGGTGTACTACTACAGGTGTAGTAAGAAATAACTTCTTTACATGGCCACTATATCCATTACAAGAGACTGTAGTAAGAGAGATATCTTTACAGTGGTGTGCCAGCTTCCTGGGTCAACCTGCACAGTGGACATATTTGAGAAGTCAGCTACTGAGACCAGACCATTCCTTGGGGCCTGTTACGACACACGTAAACACCAGCAATACAACTTTACAGTCGATGTCAGCGCGACCTGTCCTATCGAGGTATACAGTAACTAGGTCAGCGTTTGTTGACATTTTTTGTTGATGGACATTTGCCATAGAACAGACAGCGTTACACAGCAAGTTTGTTTGGAACAGACAGCATTACATATCAGAGTTGGAACATATATTTGACAGTGTTTGCAAAATGTACAGTGCAACTGAAGCGAGAAGTCTTACTTGTGATTCTGAGGAACTGTAAACAGTGGATTCTCCTGCACTGCCATAGTTTGTGTTGAACTTTTATGATTTAGGCCAGATTTGATTATTTAATAAAGTACCATAGTACTGTAGCATTATTGCGTATAACTGTGCCTTCTTCGCAACACATTCTATCTGCAACACATTACATTACATTACATTATATTATAAATATTTATGCTATATGTACATTTATGTTTACATGTTTATATGTGATATTTGTTTGTATTCTGCGGGTTGTTGTTTCGGTTGGGCGGAGTCTCCCTTAGATCATACCACGTGATAGAGGTCGTCTATTGTGAGCGTTTTCTATAGGGTGAGCAAATTTCCGATACTGGAATTTGCAAAGCGACTGCTGTTGCTATTTTTTTTTTTTTTGGTTAGTTGTGACGATATGGTCAGTGTTGTTTTCGGAAGTTTCTTCACATTCTTTAGTTTTGTTTTGATTTGTTTGTAATTTGTTGGTCTACCCTTTGCTATCTTTCAGTTTCATACAACATTTATATTTATATACTGTGGCGTTATTTGTATTTGTTATCCTCTTGCGGTTTATTTTTTATTATTTTTTCCATTTGATTTATTTGATTTCCGCAAATGTTTTCATGTTGTCTTGTATAATTGTTTTTTATGTTCTTGATCGACATACACTATTTAAAATATAGTTGATCATATGGATTTATGTGAAAGAATCAACTGATGATTAATGTTGATTAGATAAGACACTATTTCTTGTGCATTGCACTTATGTTATAGAGTGTTGCAGCAATTTATAATTGTTATTTTTCAAAGAAATATACAAGACCTTGATAAGGCTTGTCTCACACAGACATTGTGATTGTGTGCTGATTAATACAGTGATTAAGAACTTTTTGCTATATTACCTTGAAATATATTTTATTATTATTGTTTCAAGTGAGTAGTATCATTGTCAGACATCATGTCTACATTAGAATACTTTATTGCACAAGGGAGATCCCTTGATAAGACTGGTACAGACTTAGAACAATGGGCAGTTGCTCAATATGACAAAGCATTAGCTGCTGAAGAGAGAAAAGCTGCTGCAGAAGAGAGAAAAGCTCTGGCTGAAGAGAAAAGATTAGAAAGAGAATTTGAACAAAAGAAATTGCAGATACAGACTGAGGAAAAAAGATTCCAGATGGAAATGGAAAAAGAAAAAAGAAAAGATGAAGAAAAGATGAAAAAGCTGCTGCGGCTGCTGAAGAGAAAAAAGCAATGAGAGAACATGAACACCAAAAAGAACTTTTAGCATTTGAGTTAGAAAAGTTAAAATTAACAAACATAAGTAATGTTAATCAAGCATCTGGTGGTAATGGTAAACCCTTTACTTACAAGGTCAAGGTACCAGCGTTCAATCCTTCCAGTGATGACATAACATTCTGGTTAAATAGATTTGAACGCTCTTGTCGAGCCCATAATGTGGACAAATCACAATATGCTAACCAGTTGTCAGAAAATTTGAAAGGTGATTCTCTGACTAGTTTAAGTTTGGTTGAAGAGGCTGACAAGGATAATTATGATGTTATTAGGGCAGCCTTATTAAAGAAGTACCAGTTGTCTGAGGAAGGTTACCGGAATTTGTTTAAGACAATGGTTCCTGAGGCAGGTGTAGAATTCTCAGAATTCATTGCAAGGACACGTCTTACATTTGATCGTTGGATTGAGTTGTCCAAAACAGAAAAGACATATGAAGCCCTTATGGACTTGATACTCAGAGATAAGATTATGTCAAGTATAAATAAACCATTCCTTGAATTCTTACATGAGCGTAAACCCAAGACACTAAAAGAAATGGAACAGTATTGTACCCAATACGTCACTGCACATCCAGACGTAGCTATTAGCAATACTAAGGTTAGGGAAGGTATGCCAGTTGCTTCAGCAACACCATACAACCCTAATCACTCACGCAGATTCCAAGAACCTCAAAATAGGTTTAATAAAAAAGGTAGCCATAACGGTTATCAGAACCAAGGTAACCAATCATTTCAGGGTTCTTCTTCGAATACCTGGAGACGAGCCGACAGCCCTCGATTCAGAGGTGGTCATAATTATAGAAACTTTCGCAAAGGAAGTCATTATAGAAATTATCCAAGTTTTCCCTCATGGAGACAACAAGATCATAATTACAGAGATACTCATTATAATGAATATGATAATAGTAACCAAAGGAACTATGACTCAAACCCAAGTAGGGGTTATAACAGTGGAAACAAGGATAATTACAGAGGCAATAATAACAGAGGTAGAGCACAATACAAAAAACATAAATCTCATTACCAGGCGAACTCTGCTCAGCAAGAGTCCCACGAATCCTATAAACAAAATAAAGATAATGATGACTCTAATAATATGGCATGTGCCGCTTTTGATTTTGGGGGAGCATCTCAGTGCCCCCAATGCAAAACATTATTTGAGCCAACCACAGTGTCTACTTTAAGCTGTGGCCATCCTCTTCCCGCTCTTCCTGCGTCAATCGCGCATGATGGAAGAGGTTCTCTAGTCTTACACAAAGGTTTAGTAAATGACAATCCAGTCTCAGTACTTTTTGATTCTGGATGCACAACAATTGGTGTTAGGCAGTCACTAATAGATCCTTCTCATGCTACAGGCAAAGTAGTCAAATGCGTAACATTTGGCGGCACCATAGAGAAATACTCTACCGCTATCATTAGGATTGCTACTCCTTTCTTCACAGGAGATGTACACGCATGTCTTTTGCCGAATCCGATCGCTGATCTTATCATCGGTCGCATTCACGGAGTAAAAGAATGCACTTCGCAACAAATTTCCGTTTGGGAAAAGCAAAATATGCAAACTGCTAATGTTGTAGTCACTAGAGCTCAAGCTCTCAATATGCCTGAAACTTCATCTACTGAAGATATTGAAGTGCATAACCAAGATGATCCCTTGGTAATTTCTCGTGACTCGTTTATAAAACAACAAGAAGAGGATCCGACTCTTAAGAAATTCTTCACTCTTGTAACGAAAGGTGATCCGAATAGAGATACCAAGCGTAAATCTTGGATTACAATGAAGAATGGTGTACTTGTACGTATGGTGCAAGACTCCACTAATTCAAGTCATTCTCAGATTCTTGTACCCAAGAAATTGAGAGTTAAAATTTTACAACATGCACACGACTCTCAGTGTGCTGGACACATGGGTTTTTCCCGTACAAAGTCAAGAGTTCTTGCGGCTTTCTTTTGGCCTTTCGTGAATAAGGACATACGGATCTATTGTCGATCTTGTAAAGTATGTCAAGAAGTCAAATCCAAAGGTCCTCGTCATGCTGCGCCCATTCAGGCTGCAGACATTCCTATTCGACCATTTCAGAAAATGGCGATAGACATCATTGGTCCATTTAAGATCAAATCTGCTAGAGGACATCAATTTATCTTAACGTGTGTGGACATGTGCACACGTTGGCCAGAGGCTATCCCTCTGAAGAGCATTACTACTGCTGACATTGCAGATGCTCTTTGGCTTATATTTTCTCGCCTGGGATTCCCCGGAGAAATATTATCAGATCATGGCACCCAACTAATATCGGATACCATGTCTCAAGTAATGTCTACTCTACAGATAGAGAGATCTTTGAGTAGCATCTATCATCCTATGTCCAATGGGATGGTAGAACGGCTAAATAGAACACTTAAGAACTTATTAGGAAAGATAACTGAGGATCATCCTCAAGATTGGGACAGGGTTCTACCCGCGGCCCTCTTCGCTTACAGGGAGGTCCCCAATGAACATACAGGATTTTCTCCTTTTGAACTTGTCTTTGGCGCGCGACCGCGCGGCCCTATGTCTTTGCTTCATGATCTCATAACAGCGGACAATATTGACGATGACACAAAATCCTCTTACGAATATGTCATCACGCTGAGAGAAAAAATTATCGAAGCATGCAAATTAGCAACGTCCTCTTCTGAATTTGCTAAACAGAAGGCAAGGCAATTTGCTAATAAGAAAAGAACTTTACGACAACTTTGTCCTGGTGACAAAGCATTTGTTTTGCTACCTTGTAGGGAAAATAGACTCCTTATTTCTTGGAAAGGTCCGTACGATATAATATCGAAAATTTCAGATGTTGACTATATTGTCGATATTAACGGGAAGCATAAAACCTTCCACATCAATATGCTTACGGAATTCCATGAACGTCCTGACTATTTACAGCCTATTTTCCAGGCAACGGACGATTCTCCAGTTCAACATGGTCAGTACTCATCACTGTCCGTTATACAGGATGAGGAAACAAGTTTTTCGGATGTTAATCTTCCGCTTCCAATGATCCCACTTCATTCTAGTGAATCATGGAAAGACGTTACTGTTTCTCCTGATTTGTCTCTAGGAGAACAGCGACAGGTTTCGGCTATGTTACAAACATTTCAGGATGTCCTCACTGACATCCCTGGGCAAACTCATGTCATTGAGCATGACATTATTCTAACTGAACATACTCCTATTAGGGTTAGACCTTACCCTATCCCTATACATTTTCAAGCACAGGTTGAAAAGGAGTTAGATGAAATGATAGATTTACAAATAATCGAACCATCCACTTCTGCTTATTCTTCGCCGATGGTTATTGTTCGAAAAAAAGACAATAACATACGTCTTTGCGTTGACTATCGCAAATTGAATCAAGTGACAAAGTTTGATGCTGAACCTATGCCTTTACTAGAAGAGCTACTTACTCGACTTTCTAAATCTCATTTTTTCACTAAACTTGATTTGTCTAAAGGATATTGGCAAGTTCCATTATCCGAACGCGCCAAACCTCTTACCGCTTTTTCTACTCCTAGAGGCCTTTTCCAATGGAATTTTATGCCTTTCGGCCTTATGAACGCACCAGCTACATTCGTACGCATGATGCGTCGAATCCTATCGTATCGGTCAGATGTCATTGCTTATCTAGACGACATCTGTCTTTTTAGCGATACTTGGGAAGATCACTATTCAGGGTTAGTTGAATTGTTATCAACTCTACGCGAGCATAACCTGACAGCAAAACCATCGAAAGCTTGCATTGGTTTTAGCGAAATTGCTTTCCTAGGCCATCGAGTAGGTCATGGTTTCCTGAAGACAGAGGACCATAATATCACTAAAATACTTAACATCTCTATCCCTAAGACTAAAAAGCAAGTGCGAAGTCTTTTAGGTCTCATACAATTTTATGGACGATTCATTCCGAATCTGTCCTCTATCATGGCACCTCTTTCGACACTACTAAAGAAAGGGTCGCCTAATATGGTTCACTGGTCTCAGGAATGCCAATTATCACTAGATAAGATCAAAACTATGTTTTCAACACCACCTATTTTAGTGTTACCTACTACAGATAAGACATTTGTTCTTCGTAGTGACGCTTCATCCACTGGGATTGGAGCGGCACTAATGCAAGAGTACTCTGGAACTCTGCATCCTGTAATGTACATATCCAGAAAACTTAATGCTGCAGAAAGGAATTACTCGGTTTTAGACCGGGAATTATTGGCGATGGTTTGGTCAATTCTCAAACTTCAAAGATTCCTTCTTGGTGCACATTTCATAGTGGAAACTGACCAAAAAGCTCTTACTGCTATCCAAAGTAAGAACTTGAAGAGCTCGAGATCAACTCGATACGCGATCGCTCTTCAACCTTTTCATTTTTCGGTACGAGCTATCCGTGGTTCAGAAAATGTGATGGCGGACATTCTGTCGAGATGCCCACATGATGCCACTTAACTGTTAAATATTGGACTTTCCTAACATGTATAACTTTACATCAGTTATTCTTTTTCTTCTATATCAAAATGTGTACACATTTGTAATATATGATTTGGTGATTGTATAAATACTTAGCGGTTCACTTATTTTGATTCACTGCTAATTCTTTGATGATGTTTCTTTTGCCAATCGTGAACTTATGATACCTAATATGAAATGATTATTGAAATTATTGTATACATTGTGTCATTGCCAATATGGTAGTAGGCATTGGTGGCAACTCCCTGGAAATGTTTACACTTAGAGAAATACTTTCTCTGAGATGTTGTTGAGATATATATTCTCATTCTTTGCCTTTGCCTTAATCTGGCTTTATAAATTCTTGATACTTCTCATCTGCGCATCATATGTGCGTTGGGGGGCCTATTTTATGTGGCTCTCAGAGAGAAAAAAAAAATTTCATTTTTTTTTTTCCCGGGGGTTGCGGTAGTCTGTTGCGTACATATTTTTTATATGTCGCACAGATTACAGTTGATACGATTACAAATGAAAATGTAACTATCTGTTTGATAAAAGGATATTTATTTATGAACTTACAACTTTTAAGAAAGGGGAATAACTCAGAATAGTAAATGTGTATTTTATTCTTTGAGTGATCGGTTCCTGTTTTGTTTCCGTGTATTGAACAAGCGGAGGAATCTAGATTTTATATTATAGCTGGAAACAGATTGTTCTCGCTTAAGGTTTTGCAGGAATATTGAAAGTCCGAATCTAGGTTTACTGTTTGTCTGTTTGAGACGATTCCGTCTTATATCATGTTATCTTTGTGTGTCTGGGCTGGATTATTTGTTCTTACACTCTGAGCGGATGAAGATAAAGGAGTGTGTTCTTCGGTTATGGAGTCTGGCGGGACGCCAATGTCGAGCGGTCCAAAGTTTTGTGATCTCAAGTTATCATGGGGAAGAAGATTGTGTCTTCTAGGACTGTTTTAGTCTATGTGTTCCCCAGTATTGTTTCTATTACGCCAGAAAAGTGTTTTTGTGCTTGCTATTGATTCTTGGCCAAGGTAAACGTACTTTTACTGACTTCGTTCCTAGGCTTACGATGGGTTATGTTTAGGCCTACATGAATCTACTTATGTTCAGATGTCAGAACGACATATCGTTTAGCAGCACTAAGAATGTTTCTACACAGCAATTATGAGGACAGATAATGCTGATATTGGTGGAAACTTTGATATCCTTATGAAGTGAATCTTTCTAGAAGTTTTGTCATCTCACCGTTGTGTGAGCGATGTTAAGGACCAAGGAAGCCATCTTGGAATCCGAATTATTGTCAATCATTCATCAGAGAACAGGGTTGTCCCTTACTACCCGATAATGATCCAGAGATCACAGTTATGAAAGAAAGATCTATTATGGGAGATTTAGCATTTACTCCGAAGATATGTGCTGAATGCTATTTGAAAGAATCTACGCTAGAGTACAAGCTACACTCATGCTAAGAGAGATTCTGTACAAGAGTCACTATGAACATTATGTATAAACTGACGTGATCTGTCAGTACAACCTGATATATATATATATATATATATATATATATATATATATATATATAGATGTGGATTAACTATAGAACTCTGAATGCTTGTCTACAAATGTTCCAGTATGAGGTTATCCAGCATGTATGCTAACTTAAGATGATACACCATTGATCAACACCATGCTGTTTATGTCGTCATGTGTTCCTGTAACCATACACGTACTGTTCCAGTGTGCGTCTCATTAAATATTATAAAAAGAACACAGTAGTTCCAGTAATCCTTGACTTCTACATGTGAGAGTATGAATATATTGTTACCAAGTTGTCAACTCTTCAGAACCATTCTACCATTCGCGTACAATGTACTCTCACTTCAATGTTTACACTACCCTGTGTAGGTCGAGTTGACCTGTGTCTGTCTTCACGGTGACAGCACCTCTTTGAATACAACAGTACTACCAGCCATCATACTTTACAGTGAGGTTCTATACACCACACTCGATTCTTTACAGTGGAGTCGCAAACAACAGAACTTTACAGTGGTGTACTACAGGTGTAGTAAGAAATAACTTCTTTACAGCGGTGGCCACTATATGATTGATTGATTGATAATCCCTGTATATATTTCTGTTTGTTGGTAATTTCTGTTGGTTTTGTTTATTGTTTAAAAGCTGAGGATGATAATCTAATGAATCTGCAGTTATACAATCTTTATTGTATCTTTATCCAATATTCACCATCATCATAACTTCTGTTTTTCCTCCATATGTGTCATAGAACCACCACTGCCTTTCGTACATTTGCAGGAAGCCTGCATGAAATCATTCATGCTCTCTTGCAGAAGTGGACTCTGTAGCAATGATTTTTACATGCTTACATTGCCAGCCCCATGCACAATATTACGTTAGACTCCCTTTTACGACATGTCTCCCTTTTACGACATTCCTGAGAGAGCAAGTAGTCCTATTGCTTTCTTTGTCTTGACCCCCCGGTAACTAATGGGCCTTTATCCAGTACAGGCATACCTCGGAGTTATTGCGGGTTTGGGTCCAGACCATCGCAATAAAGAAAATATCGCAATAAAGCGGGTGACACCCGTTAATTTGGCTTCCCGGTGCATATAAAAGCCTAAAATCATGTTTACACTATGTCTATTAAGTGCGTAATAGCGCTAGGTCTAAATAAAAACAATGTACTGTAAAATTTAAAATACTTTATTGCTATTTAAAAAAATGCTAATCTTTATCATCTGAACCTTCAGCGAATTGTAATCTTTTTGCCAAAATCTATAGGAAGAAGAACTCACGTTCTAATAAATGAACATGAATATTTTGAGATAAAAGCGCAATATCTGCGAAGCGAAATAAAGCGAGGTATGCCTGTATTAGCTGGACCAAACTTCCATTTAGCTGGACTAACGCATTTTTACTAGGGCTGGGATCTTTAACGTTTAATTAATCGATTAATCGGTTAAACTTTGTTTAATCGATTCATTGATAAAAACACATTTTAATCCATTAATACATTTTTATCAGTTTTATGGGGTTTTTTCCCTTAAAAGCGAGAGAATTTGCTGTGTTTGAGGTTTGTGATGTGGAATTTGGAAAATATGGTCAATAATAATTAATTGTTTGGTTGTAACTTTTCAGTATTTACATTATATTTTCAGGACCATGTTGCCTTATAACAAGTGAAATTTAAAAAGATCCTTAGTAATTTAAATTTTAAAATGTTATTTATTATTTTTTTAAATGTATCAAATTGCTAAATTGATCGATTAATGTTCGATTAATCGATTAAGATCTCTTTATCAATCCTAGCCCTAATTCAATACCATAATTCCCGCCGTAAGTACTTCGGTCGGTCGGTCGGTCAGTCTCATTTTGCACGCCGTCATTTTCGCACTTTTTCTATTTTCGAGACAGTTCATTAACTTTCAACCACACAGTACATGAACTGGAGTTTCGTCAAACTTCAAACGTTGTTCTCAAAGGCAGTAAGTCGACCATGGCTTCTCAGAGGCAGTAAGTGGACCAGGGCAAGATTTTAACAGATGCATGAACAATTACGAGACATGTTGTCATAAAAGAAATGTTAGTTATTTAGTCAATTTACGGTCCATTATCACTGCTCCACGTGTCATTTAGGTAAGGTTACTCCATGTCTTCATATTTAATACATCCATATAATGTTCACTACAAATATCTAATGACGGTCGCCTGCAATGAAATGACCACAATAGTGATAGTACCGTCTGCAATACATGTAACAGAAACAACACACTATAATTAATAACCTGTCAATGTTGACGGGTTATTGCTAGTTTTTAATAATAATTTCATGCGGTTTACATATTTCTAATATAGAAAAGAAAAAAAAATTCACACACACACTATTACACAAGTCAACAAAAATGGTCTTCCTTCGTAAGAACGGGTAACATTTTTTCCGCTTCATGAATCGTTCTCTCTATGTAAACAAACTCTAAATTTGAAGATAGCTGTTTGTATTTCGCTGCAGTCCATTATTTCGGAAGCTATTCTCTCCATTATGAGCTGGCAATTTCGTCAGTGGCAATTTGTCGGACATATAGATGAGCAAATACCCTCTACTGGACACCTAAATATATCTCGTCAACATGTCGATCTGGATATTTCAAGAATGTTCATTGGTTGACCAGTTCAAGTCATCAGACAAACGACTGACTAACTGTGTTGGCCTGCCGACGGATGGTATAAATGGATCTCTAAATGTTTTGGTTTCTTGGTATGATAGAAAATCTTACATGCTTTCTCGGTCTTGGATGTTTGTTTGCACATTTGTGTCGCCGGTGTCTATCTTGTTCTTACACCTTCAATCTATTTCTTAACCTAAGTCTTCTGTAAAATGTTTATTGTCCATCTCGTTCTTACACATTTAATCTGTTTCTTCACTTAGTCTACTGTAAAGTGTTTATTGTCCATCTCGTCCTTACACCTTTGTTATGATTAAAATTCATAACATTTATATCGATATAATAAGTAGCTCAACAGGGCTCCTTTTTTGTTTATTTTACACGGAGTCACTTATTAATAAAGGAAGTGACGTCATGCCGATATGGTTTACTGGCAGACGTGAACAAATTTGAAGCAGAAGTGAGGTGATCGTCTGCAAGAGAGATGCGGCTTGTGTTTGGAAGTGTGCGGACGTATGTGTTTTGAGCTCCTGCAGTATTCTGTGTTTTCCTGAATTATTCCATCACCAGGACATCAATATACCTAGTTGAGGTGTCCCTGGCTTATTCTAGTAAGGAAATGTGTGCTTACTCATAAAGATGTCCAAAGGACGATATTAAATAAAGTTTGAATGATTGCCAATGACCAGCGTTTGATAAGGAACGGACTGGACTTATACGTACTACTGCATTTGCCTTTGGGCCTATATATCTATTACCATGGAGCTGTGTGTCAAAACGAATAAACTGCATGTTTGTAAAATTGTGAAGGAGGTGTTGGTCCGCTCAGTGCAGTTATGCTGATTTCGTGTTGTATGACTGCCCCTAGAGTCTACTTTGGCCACGGAGAATATCTCCGGAATAATTAACATTACGACACGTAACATCCTTTAATCTGTTTCTTCACTTACTCTTCTGTAAAGTTTTTATTGTCCATCTTGTCCTTACACTTTTAATCTGTTTCTTCAACTTAGTTTTCTGTAAAGTGTTTATTGTCCATCTTTTCTTACACCTTCAATCTGTTTCTTCACTTTAGTCTTTTGTAAAGTTTTTCGTCCTTGTCATTTCACCTTCAGTCTGACTCTTCACTATAAACTTCAGTAAAGTGTTGAATCTCTATCTTGTCATTTCACCTTTAATGTGTTTCTTCACTATAAACTACAGTAAAGTGTTCAATCTCTATCTTGTCATTTCACCTTCAATCTATTTCTTCACTGTTAAATTCAGTAAAGTTTTGAATCTCTATCTTGTCATTTCACCTTCAATCTGTTTCTTCACTATTTAACTTCAGTAAAGTGTTGAATCTCCATCTTGCCATTTCACCTTCAATTTCTTTCTTCACTATAAACTTCAGTAAAGTGTTGAGTCTCTATCTTGTCATTTCATCTTCAATCTGTCTCTTCACTATAAACTTCAGTAAAGTGTTTAATCTCCATCTTGTCATTTCACCTTCAATCTGTTTCTTCACTATAAACTTCAGTAAAGTGTTGAATCTCCATCTTGTCATTTCACCTTCAATTTGTTTCTTCATTACAGACATCAATAAATTGTACGTCATGTCCTGCCACCTCCAACCTGTTTCTTTACTATAAACTTAAATAATGTGTTCATTGTCCATGTTGTCCTTTCATCTTCAATGTTTCTTCACTATTAACCTTCAGTAAAATGTTATGTCAATTTAGAAAAGCTAAATATATTATTCTTTTATTGACCATTCAGGTAATTCCGATATTCATGTCACTGCCCTCCTTTCATGTGTCGGTGATGACCGAACTCGCTTTTCGTTGGAGAATCGTCTTATTTTTCAAATGGGCTGTTTATCTCCAAACGGTCTTAATGTCCAACATCATTTTGCATAAATTCTGGTGGCTTTTGTCTCTTTTTCATTCTTCTTTATTCGTTGCTTTTTCGATCTATCTTCTTATGTTTTTGTTTTGGTTCGTTTCGTATCCTTTTGTTTCTTTTTAAATTATCTATCTTAATACGTCACTTCCTTTGACGATTTCTTGGACAAGCCACTTCAGTGTTTAATTCCAAGCATTTACGATCTAGCATAGTGACCTTTTACTTGTTCCAAAGTTTTGTTCATTTTTTTTTCGTTTCGTTGATTATTTACTTTCTTGTTTCGGTATTTCTTTCAGGTTTTACGATTCTTGCATTATTATTGTTCTTTTTTCGCTCATCACTGTAGTTGTTTACTTTTTCCATCTGCTTGTATCGCTCATTTGGTGTATGTTTCTCATCATCGCATGTTTTTGTAGTACCTATATGTAATTCTTGTCCTTGTCACCTGTTTGTAACTGTGGCTGACGAAGAAAAACCCGAAAGTCCCTTGTGTCCTGTGAACCGTTAATTTGTAGAACTGATTCAATACCGTTTTATTGGTTTATATACTTATATATACTACTGGAAAAAAGTTAAGGGCCACCATTCAGTTTAGACAAGGTTTATATAATTGATTGGCAAACTGTAAAGACAAGTGAAAATGTCATTAAAACTGAGCTCAGAGAAATGTGTATACATTTCTGTGTGCACTAGGTTAATTTTTTTTAAATGTCCAAAAACTGGGTCACTTTAACCCGCACGTGAAAATTGCCATTGTTGCTGCAAAAACTCGTGGTTTTTGCAACACGCCCCACTAGTTCAAAAGGTGAAAAAGTGAGTTGAATTTGAATGCACGTGGAAAATGATCATCGGTAAAGAGTGTTCACCGTTGGTATGCAATAAATCAGTATGACAAGTGGTCGAAATGATCACTGCATTAGCCATGCCACCAAGGAGAAGTCTCAGCACTGTAGACCGTGGTCGAGCCATGGCATGAATTCAGGATGGTCAATCTGTTCGTCATGTTGCAAGACGTTTAGCAGTGTCCCACTGACTTCTTGAGAGATTTCAAGCTACCGGACATTTGGAAAATCGACCCTGCTCACGAAGAATTATATAAACCTTGTCTAAACTGAATGGCGGCCCTTAACATTTGTCCAGTAGTATATATTCCTTACCAGTTTTACAGCAGCCCCTTAATGTATTTACTTACAATATATTATTCTTCTTTTATTAAACTATTTTTCATTATGTCACTCTTTTTTTTTCTAGTTTTTCGTCCATTTTGTTTTTTTTTTAAATTGTGGTCTTGTTTTTTAATTTGTTTATGTTTCTATCAAATTCTTTACAATATCCTGTAACATTAAAGACTTCAGTTCTTTCTTCGAATTCGAACACCAAAAATAGACGCGAAACAATAACAATACACACCGGAAGAAGAATAAGAATGGACTTTCTAGAGATATGGAGAATCTGAAAAAAATCAACTTTTGTTGTTGTTGTTGCAAAAACAGAAGGATAAGAATCTAAAGTCAGATGTCATGGAACATGCGTGATAAGGAAAAAACGCACTCAAATTAGAGTACTGCAAGGGCAGGATAAGAATTTTTGACCCAAGGTAATTTATAAGATATAAAAGAGTGATGGAGTGGAAGGGGAAGTTAAAATTTCGAACCAAAAACGCTAACGTGGGCGAAGATAGGTTTCTTAGGACATGAGCACTGCTAAAGAAGATAACATATAAGAACCTTGGGGCTCATTGCTCTGGAGAAAGAGAGAAAAAAAAACTATAAATTTTCGCGCATGCGAAGAAAAAAAAAACGGTAAGAATCTACGAACTAGAATAGTGTGGAAGAAGTTAAGAATATAAAACTCTGAGAGCTCGGAGCTGGATAAGAAAGTAAAAGATGAGAATCTAAGAAGTAAGACGCTGGAGAAAAATATAACAAAAGATACCCAAAGAGTTGGAAAAGACGGGGAAAAGAATCTAAGACCCAAAGAGTTAGAAAAGAAGGGGGAAAAAGAATCTAAGACCCAAAGAGTTGGACAAGAAGGGGAAAAAAGAATCTAAGACCCAAAGAGTTGGAAAAGAAGGGGGAAAAAGAATCTAAGACCCAAAGAGTTGGAAAAGACGGGGAAAAAAGAATCTAAGACCCAAAGAGTTGGAAAAGACGGGGACAAGGAATCTAAGACCCAAAGAGCTGGAAAAGAGGGGGAAAAATAATCTAAGACCCAAAGAGTTGGAAAAGAAGGAGAAAAATAATCTAAGACCCAAAGAGCTTAAAAAAGAAGGGTAAAAAGAATCTAAGACTCAAAGAGCTGGAAAAGAAGAAGCACAAAAATAAAAAGAATCTAAGATCCAAAGAGTTCGAAAAGATGGGGAAAAAGAATCTAAGATCCTAAGAGTTGGAAAAGAAGGGGAAAAGGAATCTAAGACCCAAAGAGCTGGAAAAGAGGGGGAAAAATAATCTAAGACCCAAAGAGTTGGAAAAGAAGGGGAAAAAACAATCTAAGACCCAAAGAGTTGGAAAAGAAGAAACATAAAAATAAAAAGAATCTAAGATCCAAAGAGTTGGAAAAGAAGGAGAAAAAACAATCTAAGACCCAAAGAGTTGGAAAAGAAGAAACATAAAAATAAAAAGAATCTAAGACCCAAAGAGTTGGAAAAGAAGGGAGAAAAAGAATCTAAGACCCAAAGAGCTGGAAAAGAAGAAACATAAAAATAAAAAAGAATCTAAGACCCAAAGAGTTGGAAAAGATGGGGAAAAAGAATCTAAGAACCTAAGAGTTGGAAAAGAAGGGGAAAAGGAATCTAAGACCCAAAGAGCTGGAAAAGAAGGGGAAAAATAATCTAAGACCCAAAGAGCTTAAAAAGAATGGTAAAAAGAATCTAAGACCCAAACAGCTGGAAAAGAAGAAACATAAAAATAAAAAGAATCTAAGATCCAAAGATTTAGAGACGAAGGAAAAAAGCTAAGAATCCTAACACAATGAACTGCAGAAGATGGAAACAGATAAGAATCTAAGACTCAAAGAGCTAGAGACGAAAGGAAAAAAATAAGTCACACTCACCCAAGGAACTGGTGGAGATGAAAAAATATAAGAATCCAAACATTCAAGGAACTGGAAGAGATGGAACCAGATAATAATCCTAACACCCTGGGAGCTGGAGAAGAAAGGAAAAGATACAAATCTAAGGCCCAAAGAGCTGAAGAAGAAAGGAAAAGATGAGTAACTAAGACCCCAAGAGCTGTAGAAGAAGGGAAACAATTAAGAATCTAAGGCCCAACGATCTAGAGAAGAAAACAGACAAGAATATAAGACCCAAAGATTTAAGAAGAAGGATAAAGATAAGAAGATCCAAAAAGCTGGAGAAGAAGGAAACGGATAAGAATCGCCGATCCAAAGATCTAGAACAGAAGAAAAAGATAAGAATCTGACCCAAAGAGCTTAAGAAGAAGAAAACAGATAAGAGTCTAACCCAAACAGCTGGAGAAGAAGGAAAAAGATATGAATCTAAGATCCAAAGATCTAGAGAAGAAGAAAAAGATATGAATCTAAGATCCAAAGATCTAGAGAAGAAGAAAAAGATATGAATCTAAGATCCAAAGATCTAGAGAAGAAGAAAAAGATATGAATCTAAGATCCAAAGATCTAGAGAAGAGGAAAAAGATATGAATCTAAGATCCAAAGATCTACAGAAGAAGAAAACAGGTAAGAATCTGACCCAAAGATCTAGAGAAGAAGGGAAAAAAAACCTATGGCCCTGATTGTGATTTAATATAGTCAGATTTCGAATCTATCGTTGTTCGGATAATTTTATGGGGGCCTGCGTTTTATTATCCTTAATAATGGCATTTTTTAACTCTTGACACAATTTCTGGAATTTTCCCCATTTGTAATTTGGTTGAATGTGAATAAAGAACGGAGTTCGTTACATTTTGCAGTAACTCGACCGATTGAGTGGTTCAAGTCGATGCTTAATAATAGAAAGTTTATTTAGAATTTTTTGTTTCGTTGTTTTTGTTAAAACGTACCAAGGCAGGATTATTAAAAAAATATCCATACTTTTACCAAACGAGTTGTGATATAGCAGCTGTTACTTCATTAGTCGAAATTTCAGTCAATTTGCTTTTGTTTTCTTTCACTTCTCTCCCTTGTATTGTTTTACTTGTTGCTCCATTGCTTTTGTTTTCTTTCACTTCTCTCCCTTGTATTGTTTTACTTGTTGCTCCATAACTTCATGAGCAATACATCCAGAAAAATGACCACAGGTGAATCTTCTTCTTCTCGTTCGCTGTTGTTTAGTAATGTCTACACAAGAAGTCCGGTTCTCTGGGTGTATGTTGCTGTGGTTGAAAGTTCGTCCAGACTCCCAAACAGCTTTGTGTGGATGTGCGTCTCTGTGGGCCAATGTTCAGTTCGCAATTGACTAAGCATGTGGCAGTCTTGCAGGATGTGTTCGGCTGTCTGTGCTGCCTGTCCACACGTACATAGGGGTGATGGGACCAATCTCAGTCTGTATAAGTGACTGTTCAATCTGTTATGTCCTGTTCTAATACGGAACAGGATCACCTGTTTTGCTCGATCAAGATAGTGATAGTTGTCTCTTTGTTGGTCAATTTTCCTGATGGCCTTGATAAGGGTCTTCTTTTCCTGGAAGGTGATTGTTTGTTCACGGGAACAAAAAGAACAAACGATATCAAAAGAAGGGTAGTGCTACAGTGGATACCATCACACTGTGGCATACCAGGAAATGATAGAGCAGATACGTTAGCAAAAGAGGGAGCAACATGGGAACCACAAGTGAATGAGTACCGTCATCAGGGCACGCGGCAGAAAGAGAACGACATAATTACAGTAATTCCCGCCATTTTTGGGCAAGTTGTTTCTTGTAAATATGTAATGAAAGTGAAGGGACAGGCAGAAAAAAGGACACATATAAGGCAAGGCGGAACTGGGGGGGGGGGGAGAGAAGGATCGTTCTGGTTGTGGAACAACTGCAGTGTGTTATGGAATTCAGGACAGTAATACGTATACAAACAAAAAAAAAAAAAACTTACTTTCACAAGTGCCGCAAGTTGGCAGAATTTATAAAACCAGGAGGGAAGTTGGAAGTTGCAACCTAGGTGTAGTGAGTTCGATTCCCGTCGAAAATCAATATGAAGCTGACCCTTGGTAGTTATGACCGTATCTGACCTGCACACCCCCCCCAACCAATTTTTTTTTTTTTTCAATTGAGAGTGTAAAGGAGTTAAAAGGGTTGAAGCAATCGTCCGACAGGGAGATTGATGATCAGATCCCTAACTGTTATTAAGCTCTATATAGAACTTCCTATCACCAGGTTCTTTCACTGTTGCGGATAGTTTCTTGTATATATATATATATATATATATATATATATATATATATATATATATATATATATATATATATATATATATATATATATATATATATATATATATATATATCGTGATTTATTTATAATTTTTTTTAATTTAAATTTATTTATTTATTCGGTCTTTCCGGTGTATTTAAAGTTAACAAATTATAGGCATGTTTTTACGGTGGAGATTTTATAACGGGAGTTTTAATTTATTCACTTTATAACTGCTTTTAAGTCGTGAAGATGTGTGGATGTAGTGGTGTTGATGGTATTGTATGATGGTGTTCTTACTACATGTAAATTGTATGAGGCCAGCTGTGAAGGCTCCTGAGATAAAATGTATTTGAGAATTGTCAGAAGGCCTTTCTTGCTACCACTACGACCTCACACTTACTTTTTTTTTTCTTAATGAATGTGGCTACGTAAAGTGTCTAGGGTAATGATGTGTAATGTGGTGTGTTAGTTATAAATACACCCACAGACATTTAAGAAGACTAATAAGATTAACAAGTGTTAAAATACACTGAACTAACTCACGTGTATAAAGTTTTTGATATAATTATATTACATTTATTGGTTCTGGATCAAGTTTTTTTTGTGACCAGAACTGATTTTAAAAGAAGGATTGAAAATTTATGAAAAATATGCATGGAATGTTACATAATAAATGCAAGAGCGTACCTATTTAAGTACTAGACTAGTTAGTTTTATTTAAAAAAGTTCGAGTAGTCATCTCTTTGGGAGGATATTTACTGTTTGTGCTGTTGGGGTGGCCTCATCACACCTGTCTATATTGACTACACATTGTCCAGAAAATGGTGGGAATTTTTATGGGGATATTAGTCACTACCAATAGTTGGTGAATGTCCAGCAGACCAGAGGCTCACTCATCTTTTTGTAGCTCTGGTGCTGAAAACTTGCGGTCCCACCTCTCCGTGCTGGCGGGCAATAATGGTGGTCTCTGTCACAAGAACTGCACAGATACACTCGAGTACAGTCACCCACCGAATAGACTCTGCTTTGTTGTCGATAGAAAACTCACAGCTCTGCAATCAAAGTATGGGCTATGTGTCAAAATCTATTCTATACCCACGTCTGGACACCACACTGACACAACAACCACATCATACAGACAGGTCAGATCTCTCTGACCAAACAGCACAGTTACCATGGTGGGTTTACATCCGATAGATCCTCCCAGACTATAGATTCTGAAAAATAATTATTAGTTGTCGGCCCTAAAAGAAGATAGGTAATCTGTTTCAACGCTTGATCTATCGTGCATAATCCTTGCTGTAGTTTATGTACCTTGTTGGTCCCTAGACCCTGACTTGGGCGGGGGGTCTAGAGCAAAATCCCTACTTGTTTGTAATGCTAGATTTTGATATGGCAGTATCAAATCACTCGAACATGAAACAATATTCAAAATATATAAAGAAATAATTTCAATCTTACCAGATTATGAATAATTAACACAGAAGTGCTAGCAAAACTCAGCTGAGCTGCTGGCTATAGGATGGCGTCCCTAAATTTACTTCACTTGCTTTCATATGGGAAAACACCACACTTTAAAATCTGTGTCTAACACTGAACAATTATTGAAGAATGACCCCAAATGCGCTCTGAGCGCTAATGATATGCTTGTCTGTGGCCAATCACTGCCTAGTTGTACTTTAAATTTCAAATTTCTACACTAAAGTCATTTCAGTCATGCTTCAGTCAAGTATGGATGGTTATCTGTTAGTCTGTCCGTCTCTACTTGTGTTTCTAAAAAAAATGTGCTTGATTTTTGAAGCAACCTTTCTCTCCCCTTAAAATATTGTCGTAAAAAGTTATATTTAGACACAGCTACCGCTCAAAAACCCTCTCCTCCATAATAAGTAACTTTGAACACTTGCGTCCCCAAGGTCGTGTTTTGTGTGCAAATAACGACACTTTTAGATTCAATATAGTCTAGCGATGATGTAAACTACACTGTCTTTTGTCATTATTTTCAATATTATCTATCCGTCTGTAAAATTAAGAACATATTAGTTCACTGCTCAGAATAGGCCATCTGGCCAGCTAATTTTTATATTCCTAACATTAATATTAAGAAAAATTACTTTTTAAATTTTTGTAATTTTCCTACCATCCGCGTTCTGCCGCTCAATTCAAATCAAAAGCTTGGTATCGTAAAAGCGTCCATTCCGTACCTCGTGTCAATTTGGGGGACGTGAATTTTTTACTTTCCGCCATCCCCCCCAATTGCGTCTCCTTAGCCTTGCTACGCAATCTTTCCAGTCATATTTTTTTTCCTTTTTGATCCTCCGTTCCCCTCCTGTCTAGCAAGTCAATTTTATGGAGGGTGATGACCCGCGGTCTAGGCGATCATGTACATCAGCAGCCTACGCATTATGTTTTTATCCTTAAATGTTATCTTTTGAGTATTTTACCGTTGTATCTCTGTCAATTTCACTACACATCTCCCCACTTGAAAACATGCCTATGGCAAGTTCCAAAACCAGCGATACACATAGGTAAAATTACTCCTCACGTCTGCCACTACTCTAATTTTGATCACAGGGGTGCCGACTGAGGAAATCTGCACCGACATTCAATTTGCCTGGGATATATTGGATACTGAACTGATACGGTTGAAGCAATAAAGACCACCTCAGCAATCTTGCGTTTTCATGCTTAGCCTGAGACAAGAACACGAGAGGCTGATGATCCGTCTCCACCACAAAAGTCCTACCATACAGATAGATTTGAAACTTCTTTATTGCCCAGATTAATGCTAAACATTCTTTTTCGCTTGTGGAGTATCCTTGTTCCGCCTTATTCAATTTGCGGCTTGCATAAGCGACTGGTTTAAGTTCCCCATCAGGTGCAGCTGATCTTTGCAACAAAGCCCCTCCAAGTCCTACATTACTTGCATCGGTTCTTAAGACAAAGTCCTGTGTCAAATCAGGCAGTTTGAGAATAGGCTTGCTAGTGAGTTTTTCCTTTAACTCTTGGAACGCTAGTTCACATTGTGCAGTCCAAATAATTTTATCTGGAAGTCCCTTGCGAGTCAGATCAGTCAGAGGAGCACAAATAGCGTTAAAATTTTTGATGTATTTCTGATAAAATCCGCATAACGACACAAATGATCGCACGTCCTTTTTTGTTTGCGGCCTAGGTGCTCTCTGCAGTTTTTCCAAATTCTTAGGATCAGGGGTCATATTACCCTGATATACAGTGTGCCCCAAGAATTCCAACTCTTTGCATCCAATACAACATTTTGTTGGCCTAGCAGTTAAGTTCGCCTCCCGAAGTCTATCAAACAACATCTCCAGAGCTTCAATGTGTTCTTCAAATGTCTCGGTGGCGACGAGAATATCATCCATGAAATTTGTGATACATGGGTTATTCAGGGGGTCCAACAATTTTCGCATCATCCTTGAAAACACACTCGGAGCATTTTTCAGTCCGAATGGTAGCATATTGAATTCATAATGTCCATCCGAAGTGCTAAAAGCCAAATAAGGTCTCACTTCAGGCTTCACTGGGATCTGGTAATAGCCTTTACTAAGATCCACCTTTGAAAAGTATTTTGCCTTGTTCAGTCTGGCAAATAGCTGTTTTGTGTCTGGTAATGGATCCACTTGTCCTTCTGTGACAGCATTCAGTTTCCTGTAATCTATGCACAGTCTGTGTTCCCCAGACGGTTTCCTCAACAAAACGACACTAGAACTAAAAGATGATTCACTGTGCGAAATAATCCCCTCCTTCAATAAATAATCTATTTCTTCCTTTAATGCCTTCTCCTTCGCGAACGGAATAGAATAGGCTCTCATACAGATTGGGTTTGTGTCTACCAGTTTCATGTCATACTGTAGCAAATTTGTATGGCCTGGTTTATCTGTTAATACATCTGTATGTTCCTCCAGAACCTTTTGAACTCTCTCCCTCTGGTTTTTAGTCAGGTGCTTACTGACTTTTACCTGTGCTGCTGTTTCACAAGGATGTAATGGGTATTCATGTGAGGTGAGTGGTTCCTTTTGCATCTGGGTTGCAATAGCTAAGGTCAATAAGGGGGTGCTTTCCTGGAGTGGTCTGTCCAGATACTTCTTTAACAGGTTTACATGATAAACTTTTTCCTTCCCCTTTTTGTCAATTTTATAGTTTGTTCTAGACACCTTCTCTAGAACCGTATATGGACCTTGCCAACCAATTTGTAATTTATTCTGGCTTCCGGGTAGTAAAAGCAGCACCTTCTCTCCGACTGCCAGTTCCCTGTCCTTTGCCTTCCTATTAAAATATGCTGCATGTTTCTTCCTGGCTTGTTTCAAATTATCATTTGCCAGTTTCCATCCAGCTTTCAAACGAGTGGTCAGTTCGTTCACATATTGATACGATGAGGTAACAGTCTCTTCCGCCTTCTCATCTGTCCAGGTCCTTAATAGAGTTACATCTGGATCTTTAATTTACCATACTTATTTTTCATGGAACCCATCGGGTCCCGTCCCTTAGAAGCTCTATAATGAGGACTTTTCTTCCTAGAATCATCACTCACAAATCGACCACTACCAATTTTTCTCTGGGGTTTGTCTCCCCACTTAAGATTGTTTATGAGAGATCTTCGCTCTCTTGTCTGTTCTTCCAGTTTATATAAGTCTGACCGAGGGATTGTCATCTTATCCTGGGTAAAATTTCTTCTTTGTACTCTTCGCATAGTAGCCATGTTAATCCATTCAAGTGAAGACTGGGTGTGAAAAGGGGGCTCCCATTCCACTTTGTCTACCCGAGTATAATTAGTTTTCCTTTCAGGCCTAAAGTTGCCCCGTGGCGGTTCTAGGTCCTGCACATATTTTCCCTTTGTGGGTGTTCCCTCATGAAATACGCCACATGCTTCTACAAAGTTTTCAACATCGACATTTACGTCGGGCCAATAGTATTTTAGAGCAATCTTTTGGCAGATGGTACCGACTTTCTCATGGTCACCATCTTTTCCAACATGTAAGCTCCTTATCAAATTTGCCCTATATCTCTTGGGAAGAACTAACTGTCCGTGACCAGTGGATCTAGTTCCTGTCTTCCTGTATAATAATCTATTCTTCATGAAATATTCCCCCTTGCTCGGAGGTGTGTGGCATTTGGGCAATTTTTTAAAACAGGGCTTGAGTGTCCTATCCTCAGCCTGCGCCTTCCTCATCTCCTCTGGATGAGCGTTTATAGGTTCACCTTCTTCCTCCTTCTTCTGTGACCTGGTCTGCACTGTCGCCATGATCACAGGTTTCTCGGGATTCCCCAAGAAGACGTATCTACACCCCAATATCAGAGGGTAGATTGGTTCATCTATCACTGCTGCTCTGATTTCTCCTTCCACATAGCGAGTTTTCACCGTTATCCTTGCGATGGGAAGTGTCATGAGTGGTATGTCCTTAGTCGCCCCTTGTATTTCCACTGTTTCTGTGGTATACTGACTTGGGTCCACTAGGCTAGACTTCACAACTGAATCATAATCCAAACCTGTATCATAAAGGCACCTTATGGTGACCCCATTACAAATAACATCCTCACAAACTGGGGGGTGATAAGGTTCCTGTTGTCCCTTAGGATTAACCTTTAATCTTTGCGTCCCCGACTTCATTGCAGCAATGTTTGAAGGTTTCCTTCTACAAAATTCGGTGTTATGGTTATCCTTCTTGCACCATTTGCACCACCATCTTTTTCCTTGGTTCAACGGTTTTCTTTCATTGAACTTTTGGTCATTGAACTGTGAGTTTCTGTCGCGATAGTCATTTCTTGGCCGCTCAAAATTTGTCCTGCCTTTATTTCCCTGCTCTCTATTATCAAATTTATTAAATTGCTGTGGAGCTTTAAAATTGTCTATGTGCTTCTTTTTAGCACCACTTACCTCTGCCTGAGCTGCCTGATACCTCTCAGCAACATTTAAAATTTCCCCCAACTTCTCTGCACCCTGTTCCATGAGAAATTTTCTCATGTCTGGAGCCATGGACTCTCTCAATTGCTCAATCATGATCATTTCTTTAAGATCTTGGGTCTTCCCCAGAGCCGTCCATTTCTCCAAATAGGTTTCTATTCTGGCAGAAAATTGGTGGTATGTCTCCCCAGACAACAGTTTGGCATTTCTGAATTTCTTACGATAAAATTCACCATTCTTTTCGTACCTTAATAACAAAGCCTGCTTTAACATGTCATAATTGTCTTGGTCTTCCCTGTTCATTTTGGCAAATACTTCGTAAGAAGTACCCCTCAATCCCTGTGATAGCTTTAAGCTCCACCTCTCTCTCTCTAACCCATATGTAGTAGCTAATAACTCAAAACGTCCTAGGTACCCTTCTATGTCATCGTCTTTCTCAACAAAATGGTCTAAATGAAACCCCATAGCTGAGTTTGAGGCTCCCATACTGGGCGTAGCATCTGAGGCAAAAGGGCTGGCACCATTTTCAGGAGCCGGGCCTTGTAATTCCAGCTCCCTTAGTCGTAATTCATGCTCCCTCTGCAACCTTCTATCTTCTGCTTCCCTTTCGGCCTTTTTATCTTCTGCCTCCCTTTCGGCAGTCAACCTTTTTTCGTCTGCCTCCCTTTGCTGTCGTTTTTCTTCTGCCTCAATCTGCAGCCTCTTAATTTCTCTATCAGCCTCAATTTGTAATCTCTTTTCTTCCGCTACCTTTCTATCTTCCCTTTCAATATATTTATCACATTCAGTCGTTACGTATTGAATTAAAATTTGACCATCCATCCCCATCTCCTTCGCAGTGAGCACAGCAGCTGATCTAAACTTTGCTAGCTCTGCCATACTTTTTGGACAATATAATAATATACAAGATAAATCTCTAACCAGTAAATACACTAAGTACTTCTAATTACTATATGACTATAGTCTAACTAATTCTAACTAACCAGTTAACTAATTAATTATTACTGGCTGTGAAGATTCACCAACTTTTATCTGCAGGGACACTTTTAATTTTAAAGGAAATTTTACAATTTATTTCCCTACTTTTATTTCTCCCACCAGGAGATCCTAATTTTTCTGTTGGGCTAATTATCCCTGGACAAGACCCCAATTTATGTAGTGGTGTTGATGGTATTGTATGATGGTGTTCTTACTACATGTAAATTGTATGAGGCCAGCTGTGAAGGCTCCTGAGATAAAATGTATTTGAGAATTGTCAGAAGGCCTTTCTTGCTACCACTACGACCTCACACTTACTTTTTTTTTTTTTTCTTAATGAATGTGGCTACGTAAAGTGTCTAGGGTAATGATGTGTAATGTGGTGTGTTAGTTATAAATACACCCACAGACATTTAAGAAGACTAATAAGATTAACAAGTGTTAAAATACACTGAACTAACTCACGTGTATAAAGTTTTTGATATAATTATATTACATTTATTTGTTCTGGATCAAGTTTTATTTTGTGACCAGAACTGATTTTAAAAGAAGGATTGAAAATTTATGAAAAATATGCATGGAATGTTACATAATAAATGCAAGAGCGTACCTATTTAAGTACTAGACTAGTTAGTTTTATTTAAAAAAAGTTCGAGTAGTCATCTCTTTGGGAGGATATTTACTGTTTGTGCTGTTGGGGTGGCCTCATCACACCTGTCTATATTGACTACACAATGTCCAGAAAATGGTGGGAATTTTTACGGGGATATTAGTCACTACCAATAGTTGGTGAATGTCCAGCAGACCAGAGGCTCACTCATCTTTTTGTAGCTCTGGTGCTGAAAACTTGCGGTCCCACCTCTCCGTGCTGGCGGGCAATAATGGTGGTCTCTGTCACAAGAACTGCACAGATACACTCGAGTACAGTCACCCACCGAATAGACTCTGCTTTGTTGTCGATAGAAAACTCACAGCTCTGCAATCAAAGTATGGGCTATGTGTCAAAATCTATTCTATACCCACGTCTGGACACCACACTGACACAACAACCACATCATACAGACAGGTCAGATCTCTCTGACCAAACAGCACAGTTACCATGGTGGGTTTACATCCGATAGATCCTCCCAGACTATAGATTCTGAAAAATAATTATTAGTTGTCGGCCCTAAAAGAAGATAGGTAATCTGTTTCAACGCTTGATCTATCGTGCATAATCCTTGCTGTAGTTTATGTACCTTGTTGGTCCCTAGACCCTGACTTGGGCGGGGGGTCTAGAGCAAAATCCCTACTTGTTTGTAATGCTAGATTTTGATATGGCAGTATCAAATCACTCGAACATGAAACAATATTCAAAATATATAAAGAAATAATTTCAATCTTACCAGATTATGAATAATTAACACAGAAGTGCTAGCAAAACTCAGCTGAGCTGCTGGCTATAGGATGGCGTCCCTAAATTTACTTCACTTGCTTTCATATGGGGAAAACACCACACTTTAAAATCTGTGTCTAACACTGAACAATTATTGAAGAATGACCCCAAATGCGCTCTGAGCGCTAATGATATGCTTGTCTGTGGCCAATCACTGCCTAGTTGTACTTTAAATTTCAAATTTCTACACTAAAGTCATTTCAGTCATGCTTCAGTCAAGTATGGATGGTTATCTGTTAGTCTGTCCGTCTCTACTTGTGTTTCTAAAAAAAATGTGCTTGATTTTTGAAGCAACCTTTCTCTCCCCTTAAAATATTGTCGTAAAAAGTTATATTTAGACACAGCTACCGCTCAAAAACCCTCTCCTCCATAATAAGTAACTTTGAACACTTGCGTCCCCAAGGTCGTGTTTTGTGTGCAAATAACGACACTTTTAGATTCAATATAGTCTAGCGATGATGTGAACTACACTGTCTTTTGTCATTATTTTCAATATTATCTATCCGTCTGTAAAATTAAGAACATATTAGTTCACTGCTCAGAATAGGCCATCTGGCCAGCTAATTTTTATATTCCTAACATTAATATTAAGAAAAATTACTTTTTAAATTTTTGTAATTTTCCTACCATCCGCGTTCTGCCGCTCAATTCAAATCAAAAGCTTGGTATCGTAAAAGCGTCCATTCCGTACCTCGTGTCAATTTGGGGGACGTGAATTTTTTACTTTCCGCCATCCCCCCCAATTGCGTCTCCTTAGCCTTGCTACGCAATCTTTCCAGTCATATTTTTTCCTTTTTGATCCTCCGTTCCCCTCCTGTCTAGCAAGTCAATTTTATGGAGGGTGATGACCCGCGGTCTAGGCGATCATGTACATCAGCAGCCTACGCATTATGTTTTTATCCTTAAATGTTATCTTTTGAGTATTTTACCGTTGTATCTCTGTCAATTTCACTACAGTGGATGGTAACTGGTATGTAGAAAAAAAGCACCTATTTTCGAGGCTGGGTACAACCTAAAAACTGTGAGGGACAGAAGATAGCTAATGTTGCCAGTTTTGCATTCATTTTACCAAACATCTTTTAATATTGGTTTCATTTAATATTCCCTCATGTAATCGCTTTGCTGTCCAGATGTTTATTTACGAATACGAAAATAACTGTATCTAATTTTCGCAGTTTTAAGTTAAATTAAAATAAATTGTATTTCTTTTATTAACGAGTTTTTGCCCCCGTTTTGTCGAAAAGCAACCTTTTCAAGCTAAACAAAGTGTGCGTCGGCTATATTCAAGTGCGTGTCTAAATGTAAAAGACTATACAGGGTGGTCATAAAGTCTTTCCCTGATTTCAAATTTTTACGAGATCCTCCAGATGTTAAAAGCATCAAAGCTTGGTATATAAAGTTTACGGACACTGGCAGCGTCGGTGACATGCCCAGAGCAGGTAGGCCTCTAGTGAGTGAAGAAACTGTGGACGCAGTGCGCACGGCGTGTCAACGCAGTCCTCAGAAATCAACCTATCGTGCCTCAAGAGAACTTGCAATCCCTCGAATATTAGTGTTGAAAATCGCAAAGGTTGAAATCTACAAATAGCATTAAAAAAACTGTTTTAGTTCTGGAATAATTTCCAAAAAACCAAATGTCTCTGCACAGAATACTTTTTGTTTTTAAAATTTTTGAAATCAGGGAAAGACTTTATGACCACCCTGTATTTTACTGATTTATTGACAAGTTGACAGAAGAAGAAACACAAGGTGTGGATTTAATTCATTCGCTGTGTAGCATGATGGCACGGTGTCATTGCAGGAAGCCTACATCAAAAGCATCCATGTGTTCTTGTAGTGGTAGCTTCCGTAGCCAGTTGTTTTACGTGAAGAGGCCGTCAGCCCTATGCGCGACTTAATATTTGTCGCATTAACAGGCAGAAGTCTAATTTTGTTTCTTCATATCCTTCTTTTTCTTCTTTTTCGTACACTCAGACGTCTGCTTGAATATTTTCAAAGAAAGCAGTAGTCCGCATGAGGTTATTTGCATCTCCGTAGAGCTTTTCCACCAATGGTACTAGTGTCTGCCAAAAGTGCTTTCTCTGCTCCATATATGTTGGGCATCTCTGAAGCAGATGTTCAGCAGTCATTTTATCGGTGCCATAGTTACACTCATCAGTAGTTCCTATCTTTAGATGGTTGAATAGATGGTATCCCAATCTGTTGTTCATATCCGAAACCCACAGGAACTGCACGGGGATAAATGTAGTGTCTTAGGCGCATTTTCCTAGACACACTTTATTCTTCAAGTACCATTGCTGGTGGCGTCGATCATGTCCCTCCTCAATTTCCAGTCTTCAGTGTTGTTTATCAGTTCAGTTGTTGACTTCTTTCCATGCCATGGTGTCAGACTGTCCACTATCTTCTTTCTTTGTTTCCGTCTGTCTCTGTTTCCTTCAATCTTTCCAGTTGTCAAAATGTATTCCAGCTTTCTTCTTTTCACAACATGCCCGAAAAAAGGTGGATTGTTTCCTTCTAATGTGAGTAAAAAGGATCTTCTGCGTATTGGCCTTATTGATGACATCCTCAGTAGTCTTTTTAGCTGTCCATGGGATTTTATTATTTTTTAACATTCTTCTGTAAAGTCACGTCTCTGTGGACTTTAGTGCTTGTCATGCTTGTTTACTAATTGTCCATGATTGACTTCCATATTGGTTCTATATAACACTGAAGAACTCTCGTTCTTCCGTTGACAAAGAGTATGTTGCATAAAATACTTTTCATTTTATAGAACGCTATTTTTGCCGTTTTTATTTCTACTCTTCACCTCTGAGATGCATCTTCCATCCGATGTTATTGGTGTGCCTAGGTTTATCATCTACTGACTTCGCTTTAAGATTGTCCTATTTTATTTGATAGACGAAACAGCACGGCTGTATTACTAGACATCTCAGTCACATAAACGATTCAAAACAATATTCTGGTGAAGCTAGTTTTCGTGAAGAGATTTAAAAAAAAGACAATTATTGTTTGCTGACACGAGGCTGTATATGCATCCGTGTTTTACCAGGGCCCGAAAGGGGAGCAAAGAATAGTAACACTGTACACTACCATGCCTGTCATAAAAAGCGACTAAGGAGGGTTGGGCATGGGGCTGGTTACCCCATCCCGTAAAAAACTTTTTACCAAAAAAAACTTCAACAAATATGGATAAGTCAAATACAGAGTATAAATCAACTCAGCCGCCCAAGAGAGAAGAAGGTCCTCTGGAAAGGAGGCGCATGAAGCAACCCAGAGAAAGCCGAAAGGAGTCTGGGTTGCCGACTAACCTTTTTTCGTCTAGGAAAATCTCCAGGATTGGCACCTGGAATGTTCACACTCTATGTGAACAAGGGAAAACTGCACAGGTAGCAGCAGAAATAACAAATTACAGTATTGATATCCTGGGTCTCTGCGAGACACGGTGGACAAGGCAGTCCTTGTTCTGGAATCCACAAAGAAAGAGAGGCAGAGATAGACCAAAGAACACATGGAGAAGAGAACTGGATACAGAGGTGAAAATGATGAGGAAAACATGGAAAGAACTTGAGCGGGTGGCACAGGACAGGAAGACTTGGCATGGGTTTGTTGAAGGCCTATGCTCCTCTGGGAGCTAAAGGGTATTGATTCATTGAGGCTGTGCGTGGGGCAGGCAACATTATCATGTAAAAGAAATCGCTTCAGAAACCACCACTGCAATAGCGCATGTATGCTTTGATGCAGGCTTCCTATTTGGACGATCAGCTGCAGTGGCGAATCCATACTCCAGAAGAAGCAAAAAGGGGGGAAAAAAGAAGAAGGCATTTTAATCTCAGCTCATGTACACTCAATGAAGCCTATCGGAGAAATATCATATTTACATTAGGGATATATTCTGCGTGTATACAATAAACAGAATATTGATGATTGCCGCCATTTGTAGCCTTGCATGTAACAGAGCTTGTTATTAATCCATTAATATTGGCGCATGCTCGATGCCTGCTTCTACTGAGGCCTGAAAAGACTGCTGTCCTTCGAGATCAGGGGTCGGCATCTGATCGATCGCTACTACAGGTAGATCACATGGAATTATTTGGAAGATGTCAGTTAACGAAAGGCAACAAATTAATTATTTTTAAGCTAGGACAATTTCGGAACATCCCTTTCCCGACGGTATTAAAAAGAACGGTATCTCCATATTTTGAAGGTAAGTTATCTTACTAATGTTAACTTCATTCATGAAGTGCATAATGATCTTTTCATTTAACTTGAAGTTAACATTCGCTAAATATAATTTAGTTTGAATTATCAACCGCTGAAGATAGGAAATGCTGACGAGTGTAACTGTGACACCGATAAAATTACTGCTGAATATCTACTTCAGAGGTGCTCAACATATGAGGCACAGAGAAAGTGCATATGGCCATTCCTGGAAAAAAAATTCTACGGAGATAGCATCAGCCTCTTGCTGACCACTGCTTTCTTTGAACATTTTAAATTGACGACTGAAAGTAAGCAAAGAAGAAGAAGAAGCAGACTAAGAAGGAGAAGAAGAAGAAGAAGAAGAAGAAGAAGAAGAAGAAGAAGAAGAAGAAGAAGAAGAAGAAGAAGAAGAAGAAGAAGAAGAAGAAGAAGCAGAAGAAGAAGAAGAAGAAGAAGAAGAAGAAGAAGAAGAAGAAGAAGAAGAAGAAGAAGAAGAAGAAGAAGAAGAAGAAGAAGAAGAAGAAGAAGAAGAAGAAGAAGGAGAAGAAGAAGAAGAAGAAGAAGAAGAAGAAGAAGAAGAAGAAGAAGAAGAAGAATAAGAAGAAGAAGAAGAAGAAGAAGAAGAAGAAGAAGAAGAAGAAGAAGAAGAAGAAGAAGAAGAAGAAGAAGAAGAAGAAGAAGAAGAAGAAGAAGAAGAAGAAGAAGAAGAAGAAGAAGAAGAAGGAGAAGAAGAAGAAGAAGAAGAAGAAGAAGAAGAAGAAGAAGAAGAAGAAGAAGAAGAAGAAGAAGAAGAAGAAGAAGAAGAAGAAGAAGAAGAAGAAGAAGAAGAAGCAGAAGAAGAAGAAGAAGAAGAAGAAGAAGAAGAAGAAGAAGAAGAAGAAGAAGAAGAAGAAGAAGAAGAAGAAGAAGCAGCAGAAGAAGAAGAAGAAGCAGAAAAAGAATAAGAAGGAGAAGAAGCAGAAGAAGAAGAAGCAGAAAAAGAAGAAGTAGAAAAAAAGAAGAAGAAGAAGAAAAGGAAGAAGAAGAATTGTTCACCTCTCTGTAGAAGGAATTGCAGGAATCAAATCGTCCGGCAGTGACAAAAGTTCCCTGAATGATGCACTTAATCGAAATACTTTGCAACCTGAAAAAGGAAAAAGATAAGAAAATAAGATCCATTGAGTTAATATAGGTAGGTCTTTAGAGAGCTCAGTATTTCTCAAGTAGATCCCTGTGGCCGTTTATTTAAAGAAATATGATGAAGGTAGAAATAATCATGAATTAAAGGACGTTTCAAATCTTTTCCTGACTGGCCCACTGAATTTGGCTCATAATAATGGGTGAAGGTTTCCCTAAGATAATGAGTTTCAAGACGAAAGATAGGGAAGAAAATACAGCAACCTAAATTCCTGTTGCATAAGAAAGAAATAGTGATAATTTCAAGAGGGGATATGGACTGCTGGCCACCTTGATTCTTCTGATACGTGTTGAAGATAGTTGTGGTGAAGTGGGATGTTATAAATATTTATAGGGGACTTAGTGTACTGACTGAGATCAGCTGTGAAGGTATCTATATCTATTAAGAGTAGTGTATTATAGATAACCTTACTTGCTACCACATATCTATATATCTCAGTCAGAATTATTCTGGAATAGTGTGATGACTACGTTATGTGTCTAGGGTATGTGTATGATGAAGTGTAAGTCACAACAACAGACAGATAAACAATTTAATTTAATCCACTACTCTTGACAACACTGTGACACTCACATACATATAACACTCTATGAGAATATCTTAAGGAGTCACTGATAACTTTTCAAATAACAATATGTATTCATTGTTGTTATAAAGGTATATGTGTCCTGATTCAAATACAAAGGAACCAGGGATCACAATCAATTTTAATTACAAGTATATGTACAGACTTTATCAATATGAATATTGTAGTGACATATATTATTAAAAATATCCTATGTGTGTCAGTTGTGTAGTAGTAATATGAGGTAATACTGGTTTTTGTTTTGTTCAAGCTCTGTTGGTATTTGTCATCATGACTTCAATAGTTTGTCTTTTGGGACTAGTATTGGAGATGTTCTCAGTTCCTGATATTAAGACAATTAAATTCCCCTCTGAATGTTATTTTTACAAAGTCATTTCAAGATGAGGGGACATAATGTTGAGCTCAGCTGGCCAAATCAGCTTATCTTGCGTGATGGCGGCAGGAAAGGACTCCTCTGCTCGAATTCTCCCCTGGGCTCTGGAGACACCTCACTGATAGCTAAAAAGACCAAGGAGTATGCTGTCCGACTCTGGATTCAGCAAAGCTCTGACCAGGTGCTGCTCAGTACCATCAAGACCACGGTCCCCTGTAAACAAGAAGGATGTACCTTCTACTTCATAACTAACTTATACTCTCTTTTTACACTGATCACAATACATCACAAACATTGAGTTCAGAGCGTTAGGCCAACTGTCAGCTTCATCTGAAATACTTTATACCAGTATTTACCTCCTTAATGGTTACCACGCCTCTGCACTTCCAGCATTATTTCTTTCTAGTCAATCATCCAGGTGTCAGTGTACTATTTGGCCATTCCATGCCGTTTTACTTTCCTCCGACACCCTCTGTTCAGGCTGGAGCATTATAGGCTTTATCTCCTGTTTGCCACTGAACTACACATATATATACAGGCATAAATTAACAATTCACATTCAATTTTCATTAAAAGATACTGAATGGTTCAAGCTTACCACAATTCATAGAATAAACACAGATACGTTGATTAGCAATGAATTCTGGCACATTTACTGGCACAAATTCCCATCTGCTTATGTTCCAGGCTTTTATTTAGCAAAATATGAGCTGGCTTCAACGCACTGTTGCTTTATCAAGCTTATTTAAACAAGTGGTTTCGAACTAACGCTCCCAAGTGATTATATCAGCGAGTCTGGCCAATCGAGCCACGTTTCGACAAGTGTTTGAAAAAATGTTACCTTCCTACGTCTCCCTAACAACCAAGATAGTATTTATAGCCCGACCAATCGTGGTTAGTCTTTCATTTGTTGCGCTCCAATCAATTTGGAGTTTACATGGTAGGTTATTTCTGTAACGTAAGGTTTTTTTCAAACACGTTATAAAAAAATTTTATGAGCAGAAATGATTCCATGTTGTCAGGCATCCCCACTATTTTATTTTGGTTATAATTTATTAATTCCTGGACTATTTGCGTAACGTTTTACATATTCTTTGTCAGCAAGCCCTAAGGAACCCAAATATCCAAATTTAAAGGAGCTACGTGGCTGCGTTCAAAATATGCAATTACCTCTACCTCCTGTTTCGAAGATGTGCTGTCTGGGTACTGTAATGTTTTCAAACGTAAACCCATCTATTGTTATCTTTCCTAATAAGCGTTTTTTGTGATTTTAAAACCTAACTCTGGGAAGGGTAGTGAATTTATCACTGTCCGTCTGAAAAAAAGTTAGTGCATGTAGTCTTACACGCGCGTGATGGCAGCATTTGTGTATCGCGCGACGCGTGTTTAGTGTTCGGCTTTCTGCCTCTCCCTTCTCGCTATCCTTTAGTCCATCTGTCTTTTGGTTTTTGGTAACATAGTGTAGAAAAAGACATGAATGGAATTTAAAATTTAGGTCAACTTGCATATTTCAAGGTTTTTCTTAGAAAGGCAGCACATTTTATTGTGTGTTTGGGAAACGCGTGTATGTTGCAGAAGGCCTTTAATATCAACGTGAAAGCGTTACAATTTGCCGACGAAGTAGAAAAGAAGGGGGATTTCGAGTACTGTCATTGTGACAGCACTGTTCTTTACCATTCTTCTTCCTTTATTTATTATATGTATTTATTAGGCTTTATATTTACTTGATAATTTATATATGTGGATTAGAATATTCCACGACAATAGTTTAATAAAATAAGCCCCCGTAAAAGAGTAGAAAACAAACAATCAGATACATATATCAACCAGTAACAACAATCTATACACTGGACAGAGAAGTTGCAGTGAAAACGCTATTTATTAATGAACTGTAGAATGAAAAAGAAACAAAAACACAAAGTGATACGTCTTACTGAGAGATTATTAATGAATGGAAGTATGCTGAATGAATGAATGAAGTTAAAAAAATAATTGGTGTCTGAGATTATCTATTACAAACGCTAGTGTGAGTTGTTTTTAATTTAACAGAGGTCGTGTGAGTACTGTATCACCATGATTATGTGTAGGAGAAGGATGAGTTCCAGTGCAGATATCAGCTTCGCTGATATACCCATCGTCGAATCTGCTTATGGTATCTGGTTGTAGCTTGGTGATGTTAGGACAGGTCACTGGTATGCTCCACGTGCAAAAGTCAGTTGAGGTTACCCGCTGATTCAGGAAACAAGATCAGGCCTAGATTTTTCCGGCTCTACCCTTTAACCCTAGGATAAATGGAGATCTTGCGTCTTTCCTGATTTTAACCACTCATAATTCTTTCTAGGGCTGGCAAAGATGGTTAAATTCTATTTTACTCGCCGATACTTGAATTAAACATCTGACCTCAGACTTGGCAAAGCGCAGCAGTGAAGAATACAATTTCAGTCTCCCAATATAAAGAGTCTGTGGCCTAAAACGTCTCACTAGCAATTTTGTTGTCATCTCTTAGAGTTTTGCATTTCGTGAGACCGAATCAGACCTACCATTATTCTAGAAAAATATGTAAGATTTACGATTCCCTCTAAGTTAATAAGATGCTACTTTTAATTAGTACAACGACAGTTGTAGATTCAGAAAGAATTTATCGCCGTTTTACGTGCATTCGCTTACACAGTCATAAAATTAACTGGGCCGTAATTGATGCCCTTCTAATGTAGAAAGAAATAACTAAGTGGCGTAACCTAGGTGTTATACGACCTAGGGGAGGTAATTGGTTTTTCCCAGAACGAAGAACAAATATCAAGCTTGCTACAATCCCTAAATGCTGCACTTATTCCAAATACTATAAAACCTGAAAACAACATTGAGTCTATCAAGGTAGATCTGTATAGAGCTCAATATTTCTCAAGTAGATCCTCACAGCTCCGGTGTTACCTACCGCTGTTCTATACCGCCTTCCACCTATTTCCTAATAAATTGTCCATGTTACACCGACCGTAAACGTTTCGTGTCCAGTAGCCTTCTTACTTCCACAGGATTTGACGTTCATCAATGCAGAAATTTAAACGGTAGATTAACTGTTCACCGCGCCTCTAGCCTTCTTATCTCTTTTCTCGACACACTAGATATTTATGAAAGAACATCAAAACTGCATTCAGTAAGGCAGTCAGAATACATGACGCCCAGAATCATACCAGAAATCGGCAGTCATTTGAAAGCGTGATGGCCACTGACTGCTTTGACGGTCGGCGGCAAAGGATCAAAGAAGAAGAAGAATCTGAAAGAAAACGTAAGGGAAGGTGAATTTATTTTTAGGAAACGGAGCTCTAGTGCTAGATCGAGCTACCTAATTTTGTTTTCCTGCTCACATGCAAGGCAAATGAAACGCGAAATTCGACATATATCGTATTACAATAATATTACGAACATTATCTCGCCCCCCCCCCCCCCCCCAAATTTCATGCGACTATTTTTCCGCAATCCTGGCCTATGAAATAGCGCCATGAACTATTTATAAACAAAAGATATCTTCTACGGACAACTGACAGATGGCAAAAGAACAATTGGGGCGACTGCAGGTGAGGTTCAAAGATGTGTGTAAGAGAGACATGAAGGCACTAGACATAAAGACAGCATCCTAGGAGAATGAAACTGCCGATCGCACCAGGTGGCGCTGCTCCCTACAGCGCCACCTGAGCGAAAAAAAAAAACTCTCACAACAAACATCTGCTTCAAAGATGCCCAACATTCGTGGAACAGAGAAAGCGCATATGGTCGTCAGCAGTACCATTCGAGGACAAACTCTACGGAGATGCAAAAAGCCTCAAGCTAACCACTGTGTCGTAGATTTCCGATAGGAGAATTAAGACTAGGTTTGGTCCCTTCTGAATAGGTTTGAATAGGTGATAGACTCAGTGAGAGTTAGTGAAAGGTAATAGAATTTCCACACACGTGCGATGATAGATTTGATATAGTGGCTGTCTCTGAAAGCGAAAAGAATTCTTCTCTCTCTCACCTATCTTCTACAACAGTTGTTACAGCGTCAGACAGACTACACCAATATACATATTACGTATATTTCTATCACTCACAGGCACGCACATACACGTGACGACAGGTAAACACACAGACGTGGGAAAACTATAACAATGATATATTTATTATCTAGAACGAGCTGACCAAACACGATTATTAAGTTCAAGAGCGATTTTAATATCAGGAAAAATCGGCTCACAACATCAAAGAAAGTACATCAAGGAAAATACATATACACATAGTCATAAAAAATCAAGGAAATGTTGCAAGGATGATAGCCCCGTTATAGTGTTAACTCTAGGTTTAGCCCGGCCCCGTTAAGAGAACAGATGATGGCGCCAGAGTCACCGATACATAGGGTTTGAGTCTAAGAGTTTTTCTTTGTTTTATCTCGTAATTATATGCACAGAGTTTGAAAAAAATCTGATTTAACCTAAGACAAAAACACAAGAACTCTAGCCTTAGCAACAAATTATGCAGATTGAAAAAAAAAATTAGGACAGCAACAGGGTGTCAAAAATATAATAGTGAAAATATCACTCAGACCAGTGTACACTCATTCATTCCGCCATGGCTTCTCATTCAGGTACTCACGACTTTGCTTGCTGCCTCTTGGAACACATTGATTTTAGATTTTTCACGCAGACTCAAAAAAAATGCAGTCTTCTGCCAAGAAGTCCCCAGTTCCAAAAGACGTATTTAACTTGGAGTCTCCGGGAACGACTACTTGGGTATGCAAATTTGTTCAAATGTCTGATTAAGTCACCTAACAATTATTCCAGGCGCGGGAGTTAGCAGAGCACAGTGTCAATAGCGTAGGTTTCTAAAAAATGATGAATGTCAGGTCGGTGCCTTCCCTCAGTATAGGATTCACTTTAGTCACACCACAGATTTGTCCACAAGATATAATCTAGTCGGGAAATGATTGTTAATATTCACGCCACCAGGCAGCAAATTATATAGAGTTTCTAGAAGAAATTAAGTGCTGGCTCCAAGGTCCAGTATTTATCATTACAGTCTTTGAAAACCCGTTATAGGGATATTAGTATTTCTGTCTAACTTGCACCGTCAGATCAGTGTTACTTGAGAAAACCCACGTGGTTCAAAATAAGGACTGTCTATTTCTTCACAAGTATGGAAACTACTACTAGGTGCTGGTAAAGTTAGGGTCACCCCAAACTTTCACTGTGTGGAGGAAAAATAACACATATAATATAATAAACAGAATCTGTACTGGTTATAACTTACATTTAAACTTGCAAGCAGAGAGCTTTGCTTATCATTTAAACTTCCCGTGACGTAAGTTATATTTAAAAATCAGCAATCCTCATAAATTAAGAACACGTGCGTATTCCGTCACCATTCATGAGGCTGGATTCTAGAGTTTATACGTTAGTTTAGAAAAATACACTCGACTGAGTATTAGCAGTTAAATTAAATTTATAAATAGCTACAATTGCCGTTATAAGCTAGAAATTTTAATTTTTAGTCTGCTTTCCACTGAATGCTTCCCTAGAAAATATAATAGCCTACCACTTTATTTCTCTTCTGCGCTAAAGAAATAGATTAAAATGAATTAAGCGATTTAACACTTTAACACTCACAAAATCTATATATCTATCATATTAATTACCTCAACCACAGAATTACAGGTAGTCGCACAACTTAAGAATAAAAATGCTGAAAATATTTCTGGAAGTCTAGAAGTTCGACAAATTGCCGAAACAAACTGAGATCTTCTCTAACAGCTATTCTGTTTTTCGAGCGACCTATCTACTGTGGAGTCTATGAGCGAGAATGAAATTAAAGTTTCAAACTTGGCCAATATCCTAAATCAGACAAAGGGCCCAAACTTACTTCGCCAAGCGAAATTATCTCCCCTACTCCCAACATTTACGTCCGCTTAACGCGTGTCGTAACTGTCACCTACTGACCACGATGTACGCGTGTCAGTTTCAAATCCCAGACAGCCTGACTCCATTTCAGGGCAGTTTTCACACTACAGCTGACCATGGCCCAAGTGAGCGCCGTGTCAGTTTGGGATTTTCGAGACAAATGTCTGGATACTGACCGGTGCAGATGTAAAGTATCACACCTCACCGGGACTATACCGAGAAGAAGCTCGCGCGCTCGGTGAGAATGTAGACGATTTGCTACGTCCTGTGTTCAGCGAACCGACTTATCACGCCTTCTGACGCCCTGCAGCCCTGACATCTACGTAATATCGTCCTAGCGCGATTCTCAGTTTTGAGAAAGAAACAGGTAAAGTTTGCGAATTATATGAAAGTAATATTCGCAAAACGAATGGATGAAAAATATACAGGAAAAAATGAAATACAGAGATAATAAAAGAGAGAATTTGGGTGAACGAATAGGAAGAAGATGTAGGAAATTAAATGAATATAAACCCTACGTGACAGAGCCTCCCCCCTTTAAGATATGGAAGCACTCCATGTCTACGTTATGGAGTTTAATTTCCTATAACCGTAGCTTCGGGGTGTCTGTCTTCTTCCCTCTCATCTTCCCCCTCCATCTCTGTCCAATTCCTACTCAAGTCCACTCCTCAAAGTTTCCTTCCCCTGGAATGTCTCATATGCGCGCTTGAAAGAGCGTCGCCGCTTCTGACATTTTTGAAAGATTTCCTGTGATAGCGGTGGAATATCCCTGCCACTATCGTCATCTTCGTCAGTTTTGGCGATCGTCAGGAGATGGTCGGAGGTTGGCACTGGTTTTTCCAAGTATCTCTTTAAGAGATTTAAATGGAAAACCTTCTCCTTTCCTTCAATAGAGATCTGGTAGTTAGCCTTAGAAATCTTTTTCAGGACGGTAAACGGCCCTTGCCATCCGATCTTCAGTTGGTTGTTCTCAGTAGGGAGTAACACCAAAACTTTCTCTCCTGCTTCCAGTTCTCTCTCTTCCGCGACTTTCCTGTATCGGTTAGCGTGCTTTGTGCGAGCTCGCTTAAAGTTAGTCGTTGCTAGGTCCCACCCTAGTTTCAACCTTTCCTTTAAAACCGACACATATTTACTTGCTGAGACAACTGTCTCATCAGCCTTCTCGTCTGTCAGAGACTGAAGTAAGGCTTCAAGCGGGCCCTTAATGGGTCTGCCAAATAAGAGTGTAGCTGGCGGAAATCCTGTGGAAGTATGAGGAGATTCTCTGTAGCCAAATAATGCTGCAGGAATACAGAGATCCCAATCTTCAGGTTTCACTTGTGCCAGCTTACTTAGCATCATGGTGAGGTTTCCATTAGCACGTTCCACGAGCCCATTTCCCGCCGGAGTATATGGCTTAGTGTGGATGTGTTGGGTCCTCAAGATCTTAACGATCTCATCCATCAACAGGTTTCGGTATGGAGATCCATTATCCGTCAACACTTGCTGAGGGAATCCCAACCGAGTGAAAATCTGCACGAGGGCTTCTGCGACATGCTTGGCATCTGCGCATGTTAGCGGGATAGCTTCTGCCCATAAAGTGCATGTATCGACTAAGGTCAGGATGAACCTGTTCCTTCTTTTAGTCCTTTCGAAAGGCCCTAAAATGTCGATCACAACCCGTTCGAATGGTGTTCCCATTATTGGCATTTCACCCATGTGGACTGGGGGTGTCCGTTGCTTGGGTGGTACACGTTGGCACTGGGCACAGGATTTGACGTACCTGATAATATCAGTGTTTACTCCTGGCCACCAATAATGAGTGGTTATACGTTGGTTTGTGGCGTTCTGTCCCATATGTCCGCTAAAGGGAAGAGAGTGCCCCATTTCTAGGATTTGGCTTCTGTACTGTTTCGGTACTAGGAGCTGGTTGTAACCTTGGTCAGGCTTGCCCGTTCTCCGATAAAGTACGCCATCCTCAGAAAAAATGTCCCCGTGCTGTGTTGGTTCCTTCGCCATGGGCAGTTTCCTAAAGCAGGGTGCCAAAGTCGGGTCCTTGTATTGCGCTTCTTTAAGTTCCATAGGTAACAAATTTGGCGCAGGCTCCCGTTCCTTCTTGGTTTGCCCTCTTGTAGTTACAGCTGCCACAATCGGCTCTTCCGGTTTCCCAATACACACGTATCTCCCGCCAAGTATGACTGGGTAGATGGGATCATCCATAACAGCCGCTTTGATCACACCTCTGACAAAGTCAGAGTGTATCTCCACCAATGCGATGGGAAGCGCTGTAGGTGCCTCACTCTTACGAACTCCACAAAGTTGGACGGTCTCTGCTGTCTCTTGACCGGGTTTGACCAGGTTTCTGGCAACAATGCAATCGTAAGAAAGCCCCGTGTCAAATAAGCAAGAAGTTTGAGAACCGTTCAAAGTAACAATACCTCGCGTTGAGGGTCTATCCCCAACAGGTTGGGAATCACTGTCAATAATTCCGCCTTGCGAGACTGTTAATAAGCATCCGATGCGTTTAGGCTCGGTGTGCTCGGTCTGATCATATGTCCCGTGCTCAGGGGTTCTCCCTTTGCCACCTTGTCCTTTCTGGCTACGCTGCCATGTAGGGCGGTCGGGTTGATCAGACTGTTTGGGGTGGTTGGGGTACTTGTTCTTGTAGAACTTGGATTTTTCAGGAGGGGGGTTTTGAGGTCCAGTTTCTCTGTGGTTGTTTTGGTTAGAAGCCTGAGAAGATTGCTCTAGGTTATGTTTTCGAAAATGCTCCTCTGTCGGTTTCCGCTTTGTGGCCGGTAGTTCAGCCAGCGCATTGTGATAACGCTCAGACTTTTCCAAAATGTCTTCAAGTTTTTCTGCCCCCTGCTCAGCGAGAAATCTCCGGGTATCAGCAGACAAAGTGTTCTTTATTTGTTCAGTTAGAACAAGTTCCTCAAGACCTTCATAGGTAGAGGGGAGCTGCGAAAGCTCAAGGCACTTTGTTAGATATCCCTTAAGACGAGATGAGAACTGGTGAAAAGTTTCAGAATTCTCTTTCCGGCTGTTGCGAAACAGTTGCAAAAACTTGCGAGCGTTCATTTCAAAGCGCTCCAGTAACGCTTTCTTCAACACATCGTAGTCGTCTTGTTGGCTACTTTCCAGCTTAGAATAAACATCATAAGCAGAACCTTTTAGGGCCTGGGAAAGTTTCATATTCCAACGCGACCTCTCTAACCCGTACAGAGTTGCAATTTTCTCAAATTTTTCTAACCATGTGTCAATCTTCTCATTTGGACAAGGAAAAGATTCAAGAGTGAAAGACATAGCATTTAGTTGAAGAGATTGAGTGTTAGCAGGGTCAGTTAAGGAAGAATGAGGAGAAGACTCTCCATTGCTGGAGGTAGAGGCAGCACCACGACTTTGGAACTCTAGAGCTTTAAGTGCCAGCTCATGCTGTCTCTCCCCCCTCTCCTTCTCATGCTGTCTCTCCTCCCTTTCCTTCTCATGCTGTCTCTCTTTCTCCTTCTCTCTTTCCTCATGCTGTCTTTCCTTCTCTTTTTCGTTCGCCCTGCGAATTTCCATTTCTTCATCCATCTTCTTCTGCTGTAAAGCTTCAGCTGCTTTCCTCTCCGCATCATATCTCTCCAGTTCGTCTCTGACAAAAGCTTTCGCTTCCTCTCCTTCCAGTCCCTCCTCTCTCGCTTCGTCCCTGAGAAGTTGTCTAAGCTTTGCCCTCTCGGCCATATTATGTCAGTGACTGAGACACGTGGAGATAGAAAATAGGAAAAAGAATAACCTGGTTCCTACCACTTACGAGAAAAAAAAAATTACCAAATTATTCAAAAGATGATATCCTTAACCCTGGGATACCTCCTCCAAAATAAAATCTAACTATCGCTGCTATTATCGGCAATAAAGCACTCAATGCAAAACACGACTACGCCAAATAAATGGTAGTTAAGATTACAACTGAAAATTAAGTTGCTACAGTGGAAAAGCAAAAGAATATTGCAAAAATTAAAGAGAAAAATAATCCCTTAATTTTTAAAAATCCACTATAAGTTCGCCCCTGAAGTCAGATCGGGTAAGGGAGGGAATTAATCTGGACAAAAAAGTCCGAAACACACTCCTTAACTTAGTTCAAACGCCGTTCTGCCTCAGTACCCAGTGAATGTTATACACTCACCACTTTACCAGCATTTAGTATTACAATCAGCAGTTAACATATATCCCGACAAATCAACCTGTAACCAAAATGTATATTATTCAAAGATGCTGTGGAAAAAAAACTTATTAGTTTGTGTGGTCAGCACGCCCGTAAACAGATCGCTAGTCTAGGGGGTAATTATTTAAAGATATAACAACTCACAAGACATCACACTCTTACTCTATATCAGAATACAGAATCTTAAGTTCAAAATCCAGATAGACGAGTCCACGTTTGTCGTACTCGTCTTCCTATTCTAAGTTCAAAGACCGGAAACGAGCCCTCATTTGTCGTAGATTTCCGATAGGAGAATTAAGACTAGGTTTGGTCCCTTCTGAATAGGTTTGAATAGGTGATAGACTCAGTGAGAGTTAGTGAAAGGTAATAGAATTTCCACACACGTGAGATGATAGATTTGATATAGTGGCTGTCTCTGAAAGCGAAAAGAATTCTTCTCTCTCTCACCTATCTTCTACAACAGTTGTTACAGCGTCAGACAGACTACACCAATATACATATTACGTATATTTCTATCACTCACAGGCACGCACATACACGTGACGACAGGTAAACACACAGACGTGGGAAAACTATAACAATGATATATATATTATCTAGAACGAGCTGACCAAACACGATTATTAAGTTCAAGAGCGATTTTAATATCAGGAAAAATCGGCTCACAACATCAAAGAAAGTACATCAAGGAAAATACATATACACATAGTCATAAAAAATCAAGGAAATGTTGCAAGGATGATAGCCCCGTTATAGTGTTAACTCTAGGTTTAGCCCGGCCCCGTTAAGAGAACAGATGATGGCGCCAGAGTCACAGATACATAGGGTTTGAGTCTAAGAGTTTTTCTTTGTTTTTATCTCGTAATTATATGCACAGAGTTTGAAAAAAATCTGATTTAACCTAAGACAAAAAACACAAGAACTCTAGCCTTAGCAACAAATTATGCAGATTGGGGAAAAAAAAATTAGGACAGCGACAGGGTGTCAAAGATATAATAGTGAAAATATCACTCAGACCAGTGTACCCTCATTCATTCCGCCATGGCTTCTCATTCAGGTACTCACGACTTTGCTTGCTGCCTCTTGGAACACATTGATTTTAGATTTTTCACACAGGCTCAAAAAAAATGCAGTCTTCTGCCAAGAAGTCCCCAGTTCCAAAAGACGTATTTAACTTGGAGTCTCCGGGAACGACTACTTGGGTATGCAAATTTGTTCAAATGTCTGATTAAGTCACCTAACAATTATTCCAGGCGCGGGAGTTAGCAGAGCACAGTGTCAATAGCGTAGGTTTCTAAAAAATGATGAATGTCAGGTCGGTGCCTTCCCTCAGTATAGGATTCACTTTAGTCACACCACAGATTTGTCCACAAGATATAATCTAGTCGGGAAATGATTGTTAATATTCACGCCACCAGGCAGCAAATTATATAGAGTTTCTAGAAGAAATTAAGTGCTGGCTCCAAGGTCCAGTATTTATCATTACAGTCTTTGAAAACCCGTTATAGGGATATTAGTATTTCTGTCTAACTTGCACCGTCAGATCAGTGTTACTTGAGAAAACCCACGTGGTTCAAAATAAGGACTGTCTATTTCTTCACAAGTATGGAAACTACTACTAGGTGCTGGTAAAGTTAGGGTCACCCCAAAACTTTCACTGTGTGGAGGAAAAATAACACATATAATATAATAAACAGAATCTGTACTGGTTAAGACTTACATTTAAACTTGCAAGCAGAGAGCTTTGCTTATCATTTAAACTTCCCGTGACGTAAGTTATATTTAAAAATCAGCAATCCTCATAAATTAAGAACACGTGCGTATTCCGTCACCATTCATGAGGCTGGATTCTAGAGTTTATACGTTAGTTTAGAAAAATACACTCGACTGAGTATTAGCAGTTAAATTAAATTTTTAAATAGCTACAATTGCCGTTATAAGCTAGAAATTTTAATTTTTAGTCTGCTTTCCACTGAATGCTTCCCTAGAAAATATAATAGCCTACCACTTTATTTCTCTTCTGCGCTAAAGAAATAGATTAAAATGAATTAAGCGATTTAACACTTTAACACTCACAAAATCTATATATCTATCATATTAATTACCTCAACCACAGAATTACAGGTAGTCGCACAACTTAAGAATAAAAATGCTGAAAATATTTCTGGAAGTCTAGAAGTTCGACAAATTGCCGAAACAAACTGAGATCTTCTCTAACAGCTATTCTGTTTTCGAGCGACCTATCTACTGTGGAGTCTATGAGCGAGAATGAAATTAAAGTTTCAAACTTGGCCAATATCTTAAAATCAGACAAAAGGCCCAAACTTACTTCGCCAAGCGAAATTATCTCCCCTACTCCCAACATTTACGTCCGCTTAACGTGTGTCGTAACTGTCACCTACTGACCACGATGTACGCGTGTCAGTTTCAAATCCCAGACAGCCTGACTCCATTTCAGGGCAGTTTTCACACTACAGCTGACCATGGCCCAAGTGGGCGCCGTGTCAGTTTGGGATTTTCGAGACAAATGTCTGGATACTGACCGGTGCAGATGTAAAGTATCACACCTCACCGGGACTATGCCGAGAAGAAGCTCGCGCGCTCGTTGAGAATGTAGACGATTTGCTACGTCCTGTGTTCAGCGAACCGACTTATCACGCCTTCTGACGCCCTGCAGCCCTGACATCTACGTAATATCGTCCTAGCGCGATTCTCAGTTTTGAGAAAGAAACAGGTAAAGTTTGCGAATTATATGAAAATAATATTCGCAAAACGAATGGATGAAAAATATACAGGAAAAATGAAATACAGAGATAATAAAAGATAGAATTTGGGTGAACGAATAGGAAGAAGATGTAGGAAATTAAATGAATATAAACCCTACGTGACACACTGCTGTCTATGAAAACATTCAAGCAGACGTCTGAGAGTCTACGAAGAAGAAGACAATAAGCAGCAGAGAAAAGAACATCAGACAAAATAAAGCAGCGGAAGGCCATCACCTCAGGGGCGCATCCCGATAGTCAGTCATGTCTGAAGGGGGCTACTACTATTACTATTACTACTACTACTACCACCACCACTATTACTACTACCACTACTACTATTACTTCCACTACTGCTACTACTACCACCTGCACTACTACTATCACCACCTGTAGGAAAAGCACTAGAGGTCTATAAGATGTAGTTTTGCAGAAGAATATTAGACTGCTAAAAAATGTAATGAGGATGTCCTGAAAGAGGTCAGTGCGCAAAGGCAGCTTATTCCTCGTGTTAAAAGGACACAATCGACCTTCTGCGGGCATGTTATGAGAAGGAGAAAGCTGGAATATAACTCGATAACAGCAAAGTGAAGGAAAAAGATATAGAGGGCGACACAGAGAGAAGATTATTGGACGGTTTGACATCATGGCAGCCGGTAAGAAGTTAGCAACAGAAAATGGGCTGGCAGCCTCATCATGGAAAACAAATTACTATAGAAACAACCGCTACTAGAGCATGTGAAGGCTTGGTTTAATATGCTTAAAAGGGGTGCGAGGCCTTCTTAAGATGCTTAAAAGGGGTGCGAGGCTTCTTAAGATGCTTAAAAGGGGTGCAAGGCTTCTTAAGATGCATATAAGGGGTGCGAGGCGTCTTAAGATGCGTATAAGGGGTGCGAGGCGTCTTAAGATGCGTAAAAGGGGTGCGAGGCTTCTTAAGATGCTTAAAAGAGGTACGAACGAACGAACGAACTTTATTTTCAAAGGGTTGAGAATTGGGCACGTAGGCCCGTCTAACATTCTGCCCTTCCTTTCGCTCACCTTTCATACTGAATTCATTTATTCTCATATGCGAATATATATATATATATATATATATATATATATATATATATATATATATATATATATATATATATATATATATATATATATATATATATATATATATATATATATATATATATATGCGAATATATTCTAAAAGGGGTGCGAGGCTTCTCAAGATCTTAAAAGGGGTGCGAGGCTACTTAAGATATTGTAAAAGGCTGCAGGGCCTCTAAAATGTTAAGAAACACTGGCCTACATTATACGTGATCAAATAAGATGCGCTCCGGAAAGCCACCATTCTTAATAAATATGATTTTAACTCAGATGGTACTGTCCTCAAGAAGCGAATACTTGATGAAATTTGTTCCCAGAATGACACTTAAAATCCACTTTGTAAATTCCATCAGCCTTTTATATGAGAATATAAAAAGCTGGGTTGTGTCAGCTTTTAGACACGAAGTCAAGCTAATGGAAGTCAGTAATTGGTTTACTCGAATATCCGTTGACATCCGTTCACTTTTTACCACTACTGCTGGCATCATAGATAACTCTGTTATTGTAGGCACTGGTCACGCACAACTAAAAAAAAATGGTTATTTTTTCGATGTTTGTTTTCGATTCACAGATTTACAAGTGGCAGCCCAAATGCTCCATAAGGAGCGAAAAGGGAAATAAATGAATGAGATCAATAATTAATAATGTAAGTTTGGAAGATCGGCTACCACGACAAGCATGGGAAACAAAGAGCCAGGGATCCAGACCCCCCAGAGTCCGCTGGGAATACAACATTAAACAATCTTTGAAGGACCGAGGACTAGAATGGAACCAGGCCAGGAGAAAGACAGCCGATAGGATAGTCTGGCGCTCTCTCTCTCTTCCAAACCTCTACACCTCACGGTAGAAGGGGAACGACTAAGTAAGGAAGTTTGGACCACGATGAGAATGTGGCTTACCATCATCACGTGTTTTCGGTGCTGCAGCTTTAGAAAGTACAGCATCAAGAGTGCGAAGTGATCGATAAGGAGCGTCTAAAGTGTTTAGTAAGAGGGGATCCATGGGGGGGTTGGCAACCTCATCATTTAAAACAACTACCTACAGAAACCGCCACTGCAAGTGTGCTGACCCCGGCTTTCTGCCCAGGGGCCATTAGCAGTTATGGCCCCGTGCTCCATTAGATTGAACAAGTGGAGAGAGAGGGCGCACAGCCCTAAATGCTACATGGCTGCGCCAAAAACGTCCAAGATTACAACAGTAACCCCTAAGGACATTTAACGGCATCAGATGAGAAAGAATAATTTACAAGTCAAAAAGGACGGGTGTAAAGAGGTTATTTCTTACTACACCTGTAGTACACCACTGTAAAGTATCAGTCTGTCTGCTCTGTAAGGAAGAGTGGTGTGTTGTTGAGATCAGGCATGCTCCAGTCTACCCAGCTGTAAATGGGTAACTCACCCTAGTCCTGAGTTAGGGAAGGCAAAGGCTCCAGGGGAAGCAGGCCCTAAACTTGGTCACTTCAGCCGACGCAGGATGGTGTATGTATGAAGTAGTAGTGTAGAGTGTGATTACCGCGAATGGTGTACTGTTCGTGTGCTGACCAATATAATCACTCATACACATGTGTCTACAAGGCACCAATGCAGACTGCTGGAATCTTAGTTTACTCAATTTATTCAGACGTACACACTGGGACATACGAGTACATCAGGCTTTGTTGACATAACAATTTGTAGGTATACATAGCAGATCTGAAGTCATGACACATGCAGAAATAATGGGTAGTACATCAAAGTTCAATGTCATGATACATCATCTTATGAAACCACGAAAAGGGGGTTTCTAGCAGGATTGAGATCTCTCTGTCACTGTCCGATAATAAGATAAATAATCTGTTCTCTTGGCAGTGATCAAAACAGACGATGACCGAAATCCAACATGGCTACCTTCCTGAGTTGTCGTTCACTCGCTGGGTTTACCTGGAGTCCGAATCATCTATATACTGACATAAGGAGAGTCTCTAACACAAACTATCGTAGAGACACTATCTCCTCCAGAAGAAAAAACCACTTCGTAAGACATTTTTTCTTGACGAAGGGACCAGCTCTTGAAAAACGTACCCCGCCATTCTTAGCAGTACATCGGAACTCATCACGACTTGTTAAGACCGATTACTCCTATAACAAAAGTGTGAATCATACTTCCGCTACACAAGAATCTATTTTTTCCCATATTAAATAACCATATCGATTTTTTGTAATATGTGCGTCAAAAATATGCACGCAACAGATTACCACACCCCTCGGGAAAAAAAAAATGGTACATTTTTTTTTTGAAATACATTCCATGAACCGCTAAGTAGTGTTACAATCAATATATGATATATTACATATGTGTACACATTTCAACATAGAAACAATTGTATCAAAGCTGTATAACAGTTATGAATCATGTGGGCATCTAGACAAAATATCTGCCATCACATTTTCTGACCCACGGATAGCTCGCACCGAAAAATGAAATGGCTGTAGAGCAATCGCGTATCGCGTTGATCTCGCGCTCTTCAGATTTTTACTCTGAATAGCCGTAAGAGCTTTCTGGTCAGTTTCCACAATGAAATGCGCGCCCAGAAGAAATCTTTGTAGTTTAAGGATTGACCAAACCATAGCCAATAATTCACGGTCTAGGACCGAGTAATTCTTCTCTGCGGCATTTAATTTCCGAGAAATATACATCACAGGATGCAGAGTTCCAGAGTACTCTTGCATTAGTGCAGCTCCAATCCCGGTGGATGAAGCGTCACTACGAAGAATAAATGTCTTATCCTTAGAAGGTAATACTAGGATAGGTGAAGTAGAAAACATAGTTTTAACCTTATCCAAAGAGGATTGACATTCTTGAGTCCAATGGACTACATTAGGAGACCCTTTCTTTAGCAAGGAAGAAAGAGGTGACATAATGGAGGACAGATTCGGTATGAATCGTCCATAAAATTGTATTAGACCTAAGAGACTTCGTACTTGCTTTTTAGTCTTAGGAATAGAAATGTTAAGTATCTTACTTGTATTATGGTCTTCTGTTTTTAGGAACCCATGACCAACACGGTGTCCTAAGAAAGATATTTCGCTAAAACCAATACATGCTTTCGATGGTTTCGCTGTCAGGTTATGCTCGCGTAAGATAGACAATAGTTCATTTATACCATTATAGTGATCGTTCCAAGTATCACTGAAAAGACAGATGTCATCAAGATACGCAATGACATCTGAGCGATGAGATAGGATTCGACGCATCATGCGTACAAATGTAGCAGGGGCGTTCATAAGACCGAAAGGCATGAAATTCCATTGGAATAGACCCCTAGGCGTCGAAAAAGCAGTAAACGGTTTGGCGTGTTCGGATAGTGGAACTTGCCAATATCCCTTAGACAAATCGAGTTTAGTAAAGAAGTGAGAATTCGATAGTCTCGTAAGTAGCTCTTCTAGTAAAGGCATAGGTTCAGCATCGAATTTAGTCACTTGATTCAATTTGCGATAATCCACGCAAAGACGTATGTTATTGTCTTTTTTCCGTACTATAACCATCGGCGAAGAATATGCTGATGTGGATGGTTCAATAATTTTTAACTCTATCATCTCATCTAACTCTTTCTCTACCTGTGCTTGGAAATGTATCGGGATAGGATACGGTCTGACTCTTATAGGACTATGGTCAGTAAGAATAATGACATGTTGAATGACATCCGTTTGACCAGGAATGTCAGTAAGGACATCCTGAAATTGTTCTAACATAGTAGAAACTTGTTTCTGCTCTCCTGGAGATAATTCTGGAGAAATTGCAACATCTTTCCATGATTCATTAGAGTGAAGAGGAATCATTGGAAAAGGTAAATTTACATCCGAGAAACTCGTTTCCTCATCCTGTATTACTGACAGAGATGAGTACTGTCCATGTTGGACTGGAAAATCGTCCGTTGCCTGGAAAACAGGTTGTAAATAATCAGGACGTTCATGGAATTCCGTGAGCATGTTGATGTGGAAGGTTTTACGCTTCCCGTCAATATCGACGATATAGTCAACATCGGAAACCTTTGATATTATATCGTACGGACCTTTCCAAGAAATGAGAAGTCTATTTTCCCTACAAGGTAGCAAGACAAATGCTTTGTCACCTGGACAAAGTTGACGCAAACATCTCTTTTTATTGGCAAATTCCCTTGCCTTCTGTTTCGCAAATTCAGAAGAAGCAGTTGCCAATTTGCATGCTTCAATAATCTTGTGTCTAAGTGCGATGACATATTCATAAGAGGATTTTGTGTCATCGACAATATTATCAGCAGTTATAAGATCATGAAGTAAGGACATAGGACCTCGCGGTTTCGCGCCAAAGACAAGTTCAAAGGGAGAAAATCCTGTATGTTCGTTGGCGACCTCTCTATATGCAAAGAGAGCCGCGGGTAAAACCCTATCCCAATCCTGAGGATGATCTTCTGTTATCTTACCTAGTAGGTTTTTCAGAGTTCTATTCAAACGTTCCACCATCCCATTGGACATAGGATGATAAATACTACTCAGCGATCTCTCTATCTTCAGAGTCGACATTACTTGAGACATGGTATCCGATATAAGTTGGGTACCATGGTCGGATAATATTTCTGCTGGAAACCCCAGACGAGAAAATATTAACCAAAGAGCATCTGCGACATCAGCAGTAGTTATGCTCTTTAGAGGAACAGCCTCCGGCCAACGTGTGCACATATCAACACACGTCAGAATAAATTGGTGTCCTCTAGCAGACTTTATCTTAAATGGACCAATGATGTCTATCGCCATTTTTTGAAATGGCCGAATGGGAATGTCTGCAGCCTGAATAGGTGCATCATGGCGTGGACCTCTGGATTTAATCTCTTGACATACTTTACAAGATCGACAATAGATTCGTATGTCCTTATTCACAGCAGGCCAAAAGAAAGATTGAAGAACTCTAGCTTTAGTACGGGAAAAACCCATATGTCCAGCACACTGCGAATCATGAGCGTGCTGTAAAATTTTAACTCTCATATTTTTAGGCACAAGGATTTGAGAATGAATGGACTTAGCGGAGTCTTGTACCATACGTACAAGTACGCCATTCTTCATCGTAATCCAAGATTTACGATTTGTATCCTTATTCGGATCACCTTTTGTTGCCAGAGTAAAGAATTTCTTTAGAGTAGGATCATCTTCCTGCTGTTTAATAAAGGAATCGTGTGAAATCTCCAAGGGATCATCTTGGATCTGCGCATCATTATCTTCAGAATGTGAAGATTGTGGCATATTGAGAGCTTGAGCCCTAGTGATTACTGCATTAGCAGATTGCATATTAACATTTTCCCAATTAGAGATTTGCTGTGGAGTGCATTCTTTCACTCCATGAATGCGACCGATGATAAGATCAGCGATCGGATTCGGCAAGAGACATGCTTGCACCTCTCCTGTAAAGAACGGTGTAGCAATATTGATAATGGCAGTGGAGTACTTCTCCAATGTGCCACCAAATGTTACACATTTGACTATATTGCCCGTAGCTCGAGAAGGATTTACGAGTGATTGCCTCACTCCAATGGTAGTGCACCCCGAGTCGAAAAGAATTGATACCGGAGTACCATCTATTAGGCCCCTATTAAAGACAAGAGCACCCCTTCCATTATGCGCAATTGACGCATGGAGAGCGGGAAGTGGGTGACCGCAGCTTAAAGTAGAAACTGTGGTTGGATCGAATAATGTTTTGCATTGCGAACACTCAGATGCTCTAGCAAAATCGAAAGCGGAATTTGCTACACTATTGGAGTCTTTTTTATCATTATTCTGATTATCGGTGTCGTGGAACTCCTGTTGTGCAGAGTTAGCCTGGTAATAAGATTTACCATGTCTTTTGTGTTGTGATCTACCTCGGTTATAATTGTCTCTATAATTATTATTGCCTCTGTTATTATAACCCCTATTTGGGTTTGAATCATAATATTCATGATCATAATCATCATGCTCGTTATATTGAGTATCCCTGTAATATTGTTTCTTTTGTCTCCATGAAGCACTTGGGTAGTTCCTATAGCTACTCCCTTTCCGAGAATTTCTAACATTATGGGTACCCCTCGCGTGTCGAGGACTATCAGCCCGATTCCAGTTCTTCGAAGAAGAACCCTGATTTGAGTGGTTATCTTGGTTTTGATACTTATTCCAATTAACCTTTTTATCAAATTTATTTTTAGCTCCTTGGAATTTGTGTGAGTAATTCTGATTATATTCTGTTGCCGAAGCAACTGGCATACTCTCTTTAATGTTAGAGTTACTAAGAATCATGTCAGGGTGTGCCGTGGCATACTGGTCACAATATTCTTCCATTTGCTTTATTGTACTAGGTTTACGCTCATGTAAGAACTCTAGGAATGATTTATTTACAGAAGACATGACCTTGTCTCTTAGCAATAAATCTGTAAGACCATCAAATGTTTTCTCTGTTTTGGATAATTCAATCCATCGTGAAAGTGTAATTCGTGCTTTTGAGATGAAATCTGAGAATTCTACACCTACCTCAGGTCTCATTGTTTTAAACAAAAGACGGTAACCTTCCTCAGACAGCTGATATCTCTTTATCAAAGCTGCCCTAACAGCATCATAATTGTCTTTGTCGGCCTCTTCAACAAAATATAACTTACTCAGAGACTCCCCTTTTAGATTTTCAGACAACTGATTCACATACTGTGATTTGTCAACATTATGAGATCGACAAGCCCGTTCAAATCTAGAAAGCCAAAATGTTATGTCATCACTGGTAGGGTTAAACGCTGGTACTTTGACCTTGTACACAAAGGGTTTACCATTACCACCAGATGCCTGATTAACATTACTCATACATGTCAATTTTAATTTCTCTAATTCAAACTCATGTTCTCTTATTGCTTTTCTCTCTTCAGCTTCTCTATCTAATCTTTTCTGTTCTGCAGCAGCTTCTAGTTTTTTCTGTTCTGCAGCAGCAGCAACTTCTAGTTTTTTCTGTTCTGCAGCAGCAGCAACTTCTAGTTTTTTCTGTTCTGCAGCAGCTTCTAGTTTTTTCTGTTCTGCAGCAGCTTCTAGTTTTTTTCTGTTCTGCAGCAGCTTCTAATTTCTCCTGTTCTGCCTCAAATCTCCTTTCCTCCACTTGCATCTGCAATTTCTTAAGTTCAGCAGCAGTATCAGCTTCTTTTTCTAATCTTTTTTCTTCAGCTAAGGCTTTCCTTTCTTCTGCAGCAGCTTTTTTTTTCTTCTATTTGAAGTCTTCTCTCCTCAGCCGCAGCTTTTTTTTCCTCAGCAGCAATTTTTTTTTCTTCAACAGCAGCAGCAATTTTTTTCTCTTCTGCAGCTAATGCTTTGTCATATTGAGCAACAGCCCATTGTTCTAAGTCTTTTCCAGTCTTATCAAAAGATTTTCCTAGTGTAATGAAATAATCTAAGGTAGACATATTGTCTTCTTAAATCAGAAACCTGAAAAAGTAAATAAATTACTCTCTTTGTTAATGGGAGACAAGTCTATACCTTAGACTTAGTCTTAGTCCAAACTTGTATGGTTTACAATAACCAATGATAACTTGAGTACCTGTGGACAACAATAATTGTATCTCAAATACTGTGGGGACAAGCCTTACAAAGGTCTTGTATACCTCACTGTAATCAAAGATCACTTGAGTACCTGTGGAAAAAAATATTTCCCTTTACCAATAACTTTGGGAGACAAGCCTTACAAAGGTCTTGTATATCTCAATGTAATCAAAGATCACTTGAGTACCTGTGGAAAAAAAAAAATATTTCCCTTTTCCAATAACTTTGGGAGACAAGCCTTACAAAGGTCTTGTATACCTCAATGTAATCAAAGATCACTTGAGTACCTGTGGAAAAAAAATATTTCCCTTTTCCAATAACAATCAGAAAGTACTGATCTGTACTATACTATCAGTGTATACCACTATACGTCATATGTCAACTAAAGACATTACAAATGACAAACAAGAAAAGACAATCTGAAAACATTTGCAGAGATCAAATTAAATTAAATAGGGGAAATGAAAAAAATGATCACAGAACCTGTGATGATAACTGCCATAAGATAACAAGACAAATAACGCTACAGTGTATAAACATAAGGGTGTAAAAAACTGAAATGAAAGGAAAGATGAGACCTACAATTATACAAACAAATCAAACAAAACTAAGGAACACAAAAAATGTTACAAATACAAATATGAAACAGTCGTCACAACTAACCAAATATTTGCAAACTATGTTGCAAGCAAATTTCAATTAAGAAATTGCTCCTACCCCTATCGAACGCCAGAACAAGACCAATATTACTCGGTATTTCCTGTTCTAGTCACACAGAATATAAACTAATTTAATACACAACAAATAACATGTAAGCATAAATAGCATATAGCATACAATATCATTTTATGTCATGAATGGAATGTGTTGCCAGTATAGTGTTGTAAAGTAGGCACAGTTTATTTAAATAATACTAACTTGCCACTTTATTCAGTAATAGACTTAAGTTTAAACTATTACACTGTCAATTTTTTCTCTGTTGAGCATATGAAGATCCCACGATGAACTATGCACTTTATTCAGCAACACTGCGATTCTTCTGTACATTGAGAAATGTCAACAATATTGCTCCAGATATTTTCTACACTTGATACCACTGTCCTGTGTAATACTGTCTGTACAGCGAAAAACTGTCAACAAGTGCTGACCTAGATACAGCATCCTATCGGTAATACAGGTCAAGCTGTCCTACTGGTGTTGATGTGTTCAAACAAATGTTCTTTCAGCTGTAAACTGTGATTCTCAACACAAAACTGCGTAAGCTGGACCCAGGAATCTGGCTCGCCACTGTAAAGACGTTTATTTCTTACTACACCTGTAGTACAGCACTGTAAAGTATCAGTCTGTCTGCTCTGTAAGGAAGAGTGGTGTGTTGTTGAGATCAGGCATGCTCCAGTCTACCCAGCTGTAAATGGGTAACTCACCCTAGTCCTGAGTTAGGGAAGGCAAAGGCTCCAGGGGAAGCAGGCCCTAAACTTGGTCACTTCAGCCGACGCAGGATGGTGTATGTATGAAGTAGTAGTGTAGAGTGTGATTACCGCGAATGGTGTACTGTTCGTGTGCTGACCAATATAATCACTCATACACATGTGTCTACAAGGCACCAATGCAGACTGCTGGAATCTTAGTTTACTCAATTTATTCAGACGTACACACTGGGACATACGAGTACATCAGGCTTTGTTGACATAACAATTTGTAGGTATACATAGCAGATCTGAAGTCATGACACATGCAGAAATAATGGGTAGTACATCAAAGTTCAATGTCATGATACATCATCTTATGAAACCACGAAAAGGGGGTTTCTAGCAGGATTGAGATCTCTCTGTCACTGTCCGATAATAAGATAAATAATCTGTTCTCTTGGCAGTGATCAAAACAGACGATGACCGAAATCCAACATGGCTACCTTCCTGAGTTGTCGTTCACTCATTCATAGGAAGAATATCAGCCAAAGTTAATTTACAATGGATATATAAAGGATTTCATGAATGGTTCCATGCAGCACTACGGTGATCAGGTTAGTTCACGTAGCCATAACCGCTGCAGGAAAATCTGTCATCTTCGTCGATACAAAACACGACACTAGCATATCGAAGCACCCAAAAGTCAAGCTAGGCCTAACCGACGAGAGATCATCAAAAATACGAGCTGGGTTTACCTGGAGTCCGAATCATCTATATACTGACATAAGGAGAGTCTCTAACACAAACTATCGTAGAGACACTATCTCCTCCAGAAGAAAAAACCACTTCGTAAGACATTTTTTCTTGACGAAGGGACCAGCTCTTGAAAAACGTACCCCGCCATTCTTAGCAGTACATCGGAACTCATCACGACTTGTTAAGACAACTCATACTTCCGCTAACAAGAATCTAGTCCCTAATACCCATCCAAAATATACAATATAGGACTGATTCTACTTGTACTAATAATATGTAATACATATGAATTCAGGCCATAAACACAATAAGCAAATTAATATATTTTCTGGCCCTAAAATTAAGTACAAACGCAAGCGTACTATTCTTGCGCTGGATCGATATCCAGACCGATTACTCCTATAATCAAAAGTGTGAATCAAACATGGATTATCTCGCTTTTACAATAAACAGCATTTTCATACACAGATGGATGCATGACTATATTTTTCCCATATTAAATAACCATATCGATTTTTTTGTAATATGTGCGTCAAAAATATGCACGCAACAACGGGTTTGAATCACATTGCACTGTTTATTGATCAAATGTTACTCACAATTTCATACAGTGTCTAAAAACACAATGGACAAGGCACAATTTTATACAGTGTCTAAAAACACAATGAACAAGACACAATTTTAAACAGTGTCTAAAAACACAATGGACAAGACAAAATTTTAAACAGTGTCTAAAAACACAATGAACAAGACACAATTTTATACAGTGTCTAAAAACACAATGAACAAGACACAATTTTAAACAGTGTCTAAAAACACAATGAACAAGACAAAATTTTAAACAGTGTCTAAAAACACAATGAACAAGACACGATTATAAACAGTGTCTAAAAACACAATGAACAAGACACAATTTTATACAGTGTCTAAAAACACAATGAACAAGACAAAATTTTAAACAGTGTCTAAAAACACAATGAACAAGACACAATTTTATAATGTCTAAAAACACAATGAACAAGACAAAATTTTAAAAGATTGTAAGGAATGGCTGTCATTTTATTATTATGTCTTTGTGTTTGTAATTGAGGTATGGCGTCCGCCAATAATTCTAAAGGTACCGGGTTCGCTGCCAGCACAAAGAATATAATTGATGGACATTTTTTTTTTTCAGAACCATTGGTTCCTAATAATATCATACTCACCCATGATCTCTTGGGTAATGAGATCGGATGCCTATCCTACTCAGATTAGGGTGAACAAATAGAAGGTCCGGTACGCAAGTTCCGTACGAGCGGTTGAGAAAGAAAGAAAAGGGCACAGGAGAGGGCTGAAGGATGTTACAGGAAAATGAAACTTTCGAATATATCAGGGATTCTCAACCTTTATTTTTTGGTCATGGCCCCCTACTGACCCATTTACCTCTATGCCCCCCCGCCCCCCCTCATCATAGTCGCTGTTAAAAGGTACTTTACCATCTTACTATCCCCCCTCCCAGGAATATGGCATGGCCCTCTGGGTGCCATTTGTCCCACGTTGAGAATCATTCGAATATATGACTCGATACAATTAGTTTTCTGTTAAATCCTAGTTTCCCCTCCTCCCATAATTAATTACGTGTTTATATTTTATTAGTACTTCGCGAAAAAAAAACAACATATGCATCACTTTACCACATCAAATGTTGTGCGTGACGTGCAGGCAAATCATGTCTCTCCATAGATACTGATCCTTGATGTTCTTCAATTCTGTAACTACTTTCTTTCCATATTATGCATAAGGTAGACTTCGAAGGTAATAATGTGGACGACGGTCTAGTATCACCTGCGGCTTATGATGTTTCCTACCGGAGAATGATTTCCCAGCAGGACTTCATTCACGCCGCTGATCCCATCTTCATAAGAGCCGAACAGCTTATTTTTGTGCGTACGGTGACGCTGGCACTTTTCTGTTACCCATTGGTTTGTTAAGAGACTTTCCACTAGTTTTTGGAACGTATGACGGAAAGTAACCGCTACAGCTTCAATGTAATCTATTGTAGTGAGAATGCATGTTCAGTCAGTTCATTTCGCCCCATAACTAAGATAGTTGTGTCAATATTCCATATATGAAATATGGCCTTTAGCCTTTTTCCCCATTGAACTTACATATATATTCAGCAATATCATAAAGTCACTTTTTGTTTCATTTCTTCTGCCTTCCTCTTGTACTTTAAGCCTTGGAGCTGTAAACCATGGAATTATTTACAAAATTCATATATTAAACGATATATATATATATATATATATATATATATATATATATATATATATATATAGCTATCCTATTTTAAAATATGGTCAAGAAAATAAAGTTGTCACTTTTTAGAACAGCCACTTAGCTTTTTTTTGTCATCGTCTCTTCCGATGACTACTTCTTCTTAACACAATCCATAATTCTCGCCGCTTGTACGTCGATCACATCTAAGGGATGCAACTGTGGTTGAGAGTTAGACATTAATTGTATTGTTTCCCTTATATGTACTCTCCCGAAAATAGTAACACTCAAAGAAGAAAAGTCGGCGTAGAACCCATTTTCATTCCGGAAACGGATTTAACTCATCATTTTGTTAAAAATAACCTTAAAATGTAAGTTTTTGATTGTTTCTTCAAGACAAAATTTTAATTTAAAGTATTGCAGACTTATTATTATGGATCAAAATGATAGGATGGCTGCAAAACGAGCTGCAGATGCTAAGAGGAAGAGGCGATCGCGTCAATCACAACGAGCAAGCGAGACTCTAGAAGAAGCATCATTACGACAACAACATGAAGCGGCACAAAGACAAGCACAGCGTCAGTCACAACGAGCAAATCAGTCTGCAAAAGATCATGAATCTCAACGCGCTGCAGAAGCTTTTCGCATTCGTCAGTTGAGAGCGTCACAACGAGCAAAGGAGACTTTAGAAGAAGCAACCGAACATAGAGCAGCAGTTGCACAACAAGTGAGACGATCAAGAGCTGCACGTAGTCCAACAATTCCAAATCATGATGCCTTTGATGAGAATACAGTTGCTGTACACAACTGCGGCCCAATGGATCAGGGATGTCACTCTCTCAATTTTCAAGTGGAAAGATCAACCGATGGTACACTCAAATATTGCTGCCATAAAGGTACAGTGCTGTTGGAGCAAGAAGGAGAGCAGAGACGTCCTTTTGCTCTGTATCTCAAGGATCTTTTGAGCAACCCAGCACATCCACAACATCGACATTTTAAGGAAAATATTCGTTCCTATAATTCAGTCTTGGGCTTTGCATCCATGGGTGCCCAAATCGATCGCTTTGTTGGACGTGGACCATATGTGTTCACAGTGCATGGACAGATCTATCATTTGATTTACTTCCGTCATTATTGACGGGTTATTGCTATTTTGTTAAATATTCGTTTGTTTGTTTAACAAAATTTTGCCTCGTTTTGGCGAGGCGCTTCCCGTTCAACCTAGCCGGTTATATTAGGGCGCATGTCCAAATATAAAAGACCTTAGGTCTGGAGAATTAGTTATGTGTTAGTTATCTACTAATTAAATATTCGTACCCACAGACAAACTGAACATATTCCTAATAATTGGATGAACAGTGGTCTTCATCATCTGTGATGGACGAACAACATTGTCAGCACCACACAGAGACACCCCCCCCCCCCCCCCCCCCCCCCAGCTCTAATGTATGAATACGATATCTGTGCTTTGCTGGAACGGTTCAGTTTTTAACTTTCATCAAAGCAGCACTGAAGTTAGTTATGTGCCTAGGTTTATCTCCCATGTTTACGTTTAATGCTTACCTTAACGCTTCAGTCTTGCTATTACTTCCCTTGTCTGCCTTGCTCTGACCATTAGGCCTACCTTGTTTCTGCGCCCACATTTATTTATAGTTAGTAAATTACTCCTTCCATTTGAACTGTTTTTAAGTCTTACATGTTCATCCACTTTCCTCTTTGCCGTGATCTACTCTCATTCTATAATCATAATGATTTTCTCCATTTTCTGTTTTTGCCTTGAACCCATTCTCATTCTATCAAAATGATTTTCTCCATTGTCTATTTCTGTTGTGCCATTTATTCTTACCGAGGAATGCTGTTAAATGAACTCAGCTCATTAAAATTAGTAGGGAAATACAATCTTTGAGCAACTTTTTATTGTAAAGTTTGCATGAACTCGAATACACAGTGACAAACACTACATTAGGACTCCTAATAGGAGGCACAGACAATTAACATAGTGTTTCCCAACCAGTGTTCAGCAGAACCACAGGGTTCTGCAATCAATCCTCAGGGGTTCAGCAAGTTATCGTGGAATAAATATATTAATATTTCAACTTACCCCAAAAAACATTCCAAAAAATATCAATGTTAGTTGGGGTAAGATTTAGGTTTATGTATCCATGTTCATTTCATATTTTATTGAGTGTGCTTGTCAGAAATTCGATGGAGAATTCAAAATTTGTGCAAATGAAAACAAGACAAAGTGTCACACTAAAAATAAACTTTATATTGACTCTGGGTGTGAAATTTTAATTTTATGTTTAAATAAACTTTACTTTGATATTTTTGAAATTTGAAATTTTTTTTTTTAAGTGGTAAATGTTTCAATATTTGTTCATATAATGACAGCTGTCCTTTTCTCTCTCTCTCTCTCTCATACATAAGTAATATACAGATAGCATCTTTTTAAAAATACATTTTCTTGGCAATAATGTAGCAGTGATATAATTGCGTTATAAGGTTTCGCTCGCCTGGCTTGGTATAAGGGTGGGAAAAACTGGTTAACAAAAATTAAATGTATCAAAATGTAAAGTTTGCAGTAAAATTTACTTTTACATAAACAGAAAACATGAAATCTGATTATAATATCCACACATTCTGAATTATACTCTATTTATATATGTAAAAGTAAATTTTAGTGAATAGGATCCTGTTACACGCACATTGTGGCTTATTGGGAATATGATGTTAGGCCCATATTTTCTTGACCATCGGCACACTAGGGGTGATGTGGTCAGCATCACTCCAGCCACCTTAACCTTCCCAGAGTGGCTCTGGTACCCAATTATTGAGGCTGGGTACTTTCCGCGGGTACTACTGCGGCTCACATCAAAATATTAAACACTGTAAGACATAAGCCATTAACACATTAACTACCGCAAGCCGCTGTCAGCGGCTCACAAAATAATCACATTTGGACCGCAAGCCGCTCAGAGCGCCAATCTAATTTTAGTAATAAAACGAATGAAAAATGTACTGAAACACTTTCTTATCTGGTTCGAGATTTTAAGTTGCCACCAGAAAACAAATTCCCAAAGCATGGTTGTTGTAGAACACTGGATAATTGATATTATGTTCATATTTTTCAGCGTTTTGGGTTAGTTACCAAATCGTGTAAAACTGTTTACCGTGGCAACTAGTGATAGGACTACAAAAAATGTGTTTACATCTCGTCTAATGGCTGAATAGGATAGAAACGTGTTTCAACAATTGACTGATAGATCTAGCGACGAGGACGAGAGTGAAAACGGTGTGCACATTGATTGAAATTGTGATTTTGATAGAGATGGGGCGCAAGCAGTTATAATTGTGAAAATATTGCAAGTCCTCTGCCATCGAAGGGCCTTGAAATAGCAACAACCTCTATTAGAGTTAGAACCGGTGTTTATTGTAATAGTACATTCATTTATCTTTAAAATGATGTGTAATTCATAAAAATCTGTAAACAATTATGAAAACTACAGCTTACTTTGTGCAAACACCTACAGGATGAAAATGGGAAAAAAATTTAATTCAGCCACAGTGTGTTTTTCAATTCGGTAGTTAATGTGTTAAGCCATGCGCAGATTACTAAAAATGTCATGCTGCTAACAAATCCACAAGTTTATATGCTTATTATCACTGGAAGACATGTGATTTCTGAGACAAGCTCACAAACATGAGGTTATCATCCAAACATTTAGTCTGTCATATTTCTGACCTTCTTATGTCAAACTCAGACATTAAATAATTATAAATGACAGGTCTAGCTGAACTCAACATATCACTGGATTACAGAACAAAACAATCTAACTGAACTCAACATATCACTTTGATAGAACAAAACAGAACTCAACATATCGATGAATGATAAACTAAAAATGTTTAGCTCAACTCAACATATCACTGAATTATAAACAAACAGGTCTAACTGATCTCAGTATATCACTGAATGATAAAAAAAAAACAGGTCTAACTGAACTTAACATATCATTGAATGATAAATAAAACAGGTCTAACTGAACTCAACATATCACTGGATGATAAACAAACAGGTGTATCTGAACTCAGCATATCACAGGATGATAAACAAAACAGGTCTAACTGAACTCAACATATCACTGGATGATAAACATAACAGGTCCAACTGAACTCAACACATCACTGTATGATAAACAAAACAGGTCTAACTGAACTCAACATATCACTGGATGATAAACAAAACAGGTCCAACTGAACTCAACATATCACTGGATGATAAACAAAACAGGTCCACCTTAACTCAACATATCACTGTATAATAAACAAAACAGGTCCTACTTAACTCAACATATCACTGGATGATAAACAAAACAGGTCCAACTTAACTCAACATATCACTGGATAATAAACAAAACAGGCCCACCTTAACTCAACATATCACTGGATGATAAACAAAACAGGTCTAACTGAACTCAACATAATAATAATAATAGCCCCTTCAGTCATAACTGACAATGTGAATGCGCCCCTGAGGTGACAGCCCTCAGCTGCTTATTTTCCTGGTGGTCCTTTCGACGTTTTCTCCTCCCTTCTGCTTGTTGTGTGAGCTTCTTTTCGCTCAAACTGAGGTGGCGCCACAGATAACATCACCACTTGGTGCGTTCGGCAGCTTCATCCTCCTACGTTGCTGGATTTATGTCCAGTGCCCTCATGTCTCTCATGCACACATCTTTGAATCTCAGCTGCAGTCGCCCAGCTGTCCTTTTGCCATCCGTCTTTTGGGATGCGACCATCTTCCATGCGGCGGACATAGCCAAGCCAGCGTAGTCTGCGCTGTCTACACTGCCATTAAACAAAACAGATCTTACTGAACTCAGTATATCACTAAATGATAAACAAACAAGTCTAACTGACAACATATCAACTGAACTCAGTATATCACTAGACGATAAACAAACAGGTCTAACTGAAAAAATATCAACTGAACTCAGTATATCACTAGATGATAAACAAAACAGGTCTAGCTGAACTCAGTATATCATTAGAAGATAAACAAAACAGGTCTAGCTGAACTCAAAATATCGCTGGACGACAGAACAAGACAGTCCAATTGAACTGAATATATCACTCTGATTGAACAAAACCGGCATAACAGAGCTCAACATATCACAAGATTATATTACTGAGCCACTGAATGATAAAACAAAAATGTCTAGCCAAACTCGGGTGATAATTTTTTTTTTTTTTTTAACCCTTCAGATTACAACATAACACTGAATGAAACTAGAGTGATAATTCAAATTTATGTTGTTGTTGTTTAACTAAGGCTGCTGAGCTTCTCACTCTTTTACAGCCAATACCAAGTTGATGACTCCTTGGTATTATCTACACTGTAGATCTAGGCATTTCCTGTGGCTTATCTGCCATTCTGAAATGTGCTGAGTTGAAGTCATGAGCTCCAGTTTCTCCAGCTTGGCTTGCATTTAAAGGAACGCCACATCTGGTCCCAAGCTAGGAGTAAGAAGTGTGTGCCATACTGTGCATTCCTCGCCATCTAAGGGGGCTCTCCAACTATGCAGAGCTAAAATACTGTGCTCTGGTTCTGGGCTCTCCCAAGGAATTGTCACATCCTGCAGAGAGCCACTTCTAAGCTCCCCCTGCCTATCACTGGGTCCATAGTGAGATCCTCCTGCATGCAGTCAACCAGGTCAATGACAAAGAATCGTGCCTGGGGCTCAAGTGACTTATCCAAGCTTAGTGTGCAATGCTGGATTCTCAACATGTTTCACCACAGGGGGAATCCCTGGAAGTGTGTGGATGATTTCAAGAGTCAATGAGGGTGTAATTAGCCTCACAGACAGAGGTTGACTTCCACATATGTATATTGTAGCATTTTGCACAGCTGGTGGTCATATAAAGATGACTCCAGATATGCCTCCATGCATATTCAAATTTATGTAAAAGTTGGTATCATTATATTATTCTAAGAAATGCTTGAGACAACCAGGAAAACTTTACATGTTGAAACCTGACTAAGAAGCAGGAAAACTTTATATATCACAATGAATGTGACATATGTCATATTGTGAACACCTTGTCTCAGAATGAATGTGACATAAAGGTAACAACTTGTGAATGCAGCATAAAACACAGAATGTGACATTTGAGGAGCAAATATCATCATCTCCTTTTTATGGAGCATGAACCAACCACTGCAGATGGTCCCCTTGAAGTAGCCTATGCCAAAATACAAACTCTTGCAGAAGTGATTTTTGTTGCAACTAATTTTACATGACGAGGTTTCATGAAAATAGAGAGTTTTTCACAAAAAAACTTTTACATTATTAACGTCTCATTAAATTCATAATGATGCTCAAATTATTAAGTATGAACAGTTGACGACTTTATTAATGAATATGTATTTGCAAACCAAGCAACAGTTGATACACAACAAAACAAACCAGCACTCTGTCCACCCTCAGTTTAATGCACTAACATGCATGTCAAGTGTACTGTTTTATGCTAGAAGTCTGGTCAATCCAAATTATTAGATGACAGTGTTCACAGTGCTTGATTTTATTATATGGCATTCAGTACAGATCATCAAAATAAATATATCAACAGTAATTTACCAGATATGTATATTATATGCATACCAGATATGTTTATAATACTTAAACCAGATATGTTTATAATACCCATACCAGATATGTTTATAATACCCACACCAGATATGTTTATAATACTCACACCAGATATGTTTATACCAGATATGTTTATAATACCCATACCATATATGTTTATAATACTCACACCAGATATGTTTATACCAGATATGTTTATAATACCCATACCATATACAGTAGAACTCCATTTATCCGAACCCCAATTATCCGAACATCCAATTATCCGAACACTTTTTCGAGAAAAAAAAATCAGGCGCCACCAGTCATGTTAGACTACATTTTTGAATCTTTTGATGCTGCAAGCTTCAAATGTGTGCGAACAATTTGTAGAGGATGGAATGATCTAATGGTCGGTCGCTTACGTACCGGAAGTCCGTTAGATCATAAAGTCAGTTAATATCTGGTTTACCAATCTAGTGTACGTGTGCGTTCTAGGCAGAACACTGGCTAAACAGACAGTTCAACTTAAAATAATTTTGTCTGCTACTACAGCAGAATAATTTTGGTGTGCAAGTATTTCTCTGTGCGATATGGCATCTTCCAGAAGGTCTAAAGCATATAAAAGGAACCGCAATGTTTTGTCAATTGAAACGAAAACAGAAATTATCAAGAGACTAGGAAAAGGTGAAACTGTGTTTTCACTTGCCTGGATTTTCAATGTTGGGAAAGCTACCGTCTCTGACATCAAAAGTAACAAGGATAAAATTATGAGTTTTGCATCGAAATTGGATAGTGAAAATGGATCGAAGAAACGTAAACCATGAGAAGGGCGAAAGATTTGAAATTGGAAAAGGCTTTGTATATATGGTTTGTGCAAAGAAGAAGCAAAGGGAAAACTATCTCTGGCTCTCTATTGTGTGAAAAGGCACTTCAGTTCAACAATCAACTTGACTGTCCTCCTGACTTTAAGGCTAGCCAGGGATGGTTAAGAAACTTTAAATCTCGTCATGGCATACGAGAATTGGAGATTCAAGGGGAATCTTTATCTAGCGATGCAACTGCCGCTGAAAATTTTAAAGAAACATTCTTGGCTTTTTTTTTGGAAGAAGAAGGTTATTCACTCGATGATGTGTATAATGCCGATGAGACTGGCTTATACTGGAAATCATTGCCTAAAAAATCCCTTGCATCTCAGCGCGAAGCAGCTTCCCCTGTGTTTAAAAAGTGCAAAGAGAGAGTAACAATTTTGGTAGCCACTAATGCCAGTGGAAGTCATCGATTACCGGTGCTAATGATCGGTAAAGCCAAAAAACCACGTTGTTTAAAGAATGTGACATGTCTCCCATTGTGCTACAAAGCACAGAAGAGTGCTTGGATGAATAGTGAAATATTTCTTGATTGGTATACAAATCAGTTCATCCCAAATATGAAGAGGTTGAGAGAACAAGAAAAGAAAACTGGAAAAGTAATTCTTCTACTGGACAATGCACCATCTCATCCAGAGACGGATACATTGAATGCAGTTGATACAAATTTTAAAGTAATTTTTCTGCCTCCCAATGTAACAGCACTGATTCAACCAATGGATCAGGGTGTTATAGCAAAGCTTAAAAAGATGTACACGAAGGAAGTCATGCGTCGTTTATTGTTGGCTGAAGATGAAGAAAGTGTGGTGGCGTTTTCCAAAAAGCTTAATCTCAAAGACTGCTGATATATGTTAGCTGATGCTGTGGTGAAATTGACAGAGATACAACGGTAAAATACTCAAAAGATAACATTTAAGGATAAAAACATAATGCGTAGGCTGCTGATGTACATGATCGCCTAGACCGCGGGTCATCACCCTCCATAAAATTGACTTGCTAGACAGGAGGGAAACGGAGGATCAAAAAGGAAAAAATATGACTGGAAAGATTGCGTAGCAAGGCTAAAGAGACGCAATTGGGGGGGGGATGGAGGAAAGTAAAAATTCAAGTCCCCCAAATTGACACGAGGTACGGAATTGGACGTTTTGCGATACCAAGCGCTTGATTTGAATTTGAGCGGAAGAACGCAGATGTTAGGAATATTACAAAAATTTAAAAAGTAAATTTTCTTAATATTAATGCTAGGAATATAAAAATTAGCTGGCCAGATGGCCTATTCTGAGCAGTGAACTAATATGTTCTTAATTTTACAAACGGATAGATAATATTGAAGATAATGACAAAAGACAGTGTAGTTTACAACATCGACAGACTGCCTTGAATAAAAAGTGTCGTTATTTGCACCCAAAACACGACCTTGGGGACGCAAGTGTTCAAAGTTACTTATTATGGAGGAGAGGGTTTTTGAGCGGTAGCTGTGTCTAAATATAACTTTTTACGACAAAATTTTAAGGGGAGAGAAAGGTTGCTTCAAAAATCAAGCACATTTTTTTTAGAAACACAAGTAGAGACGGACAGACTAACAGATAACCATCCATACTTGACTGAAGCATGACTGAAATGACTTTAGTGTAGAAATTTGAAATTTAAAGTACAACTAGGCAGTGATTGGCCACAGACAAGCATATCATTAGCGCTCAGAGCGCATTTGGGGTCATTCTTCAATAATTGTTCAGTGTTAGACACAGATTTTAAAGTGTGGTGTGTTCCCATATGAAAGACAGTGAATAAATTTAGGGACGCCATACTATAGCCAGCAGCTCAGCTGAGTTTTGCTAGCAATTCTGTGTTATGTATTCTTAATCTGAGCTGTGAGTTTTCTATCGACAACAAAGCAGAGTCTATCCGGTGGGTGACTTTACTCGAGTGTATCTGTGCAGTTCTTGTGACAGAGACCACCATTATTGTCCGCCAGCACGGAGAGGTGGGACCGCAAGTTTTCAGCACCAGAGCTACAAAAAGATGAGTGAGCCTCTGGTCTGCTGGACATTCACCAACTATTGGTAGTGACTAATATCCCCATAAAAATTCCCACCAGTTTCTGGACACGGTGTAGTCAATATAGACAGGTGTGATGAGACCACCCCAACAGCACAGACAATACATATCCTCCCTAGTAGCTGACTACCAGAACATTTGAATAAAACTAACTATTCTAGTACTTAAATATGTACACTTTTGTATTTATTATGTAACATTCCATGCATAATTTTCATAAATTTTAAATCCTTCTTTTAAAACAAGTTCTGGTCAAAATAAAACTTGATCCAGAACAAATAAATGTAATATAATTATATCAAAAACCTTATACACGTGAGTTAGTTCAGTGTATTTTAACACTTGTTAATCTTATTAGTCTTCTTAAATGTCTGTGGGTGTATTTATAACTAACACACCACATTACACATCATTACCCTAGACACTTTACGTAGCCACATTCATTAAGAAAAAAAAAAGTAAGTGTGAGGTCGTAGTGGTAGCAAGAAAGGCCTTCTGACAATTCTCAAATACATTTTATCTCAGGAGCCTTCACAGCTGGCCTCATACAATTTACATGTAGTAAGAACACCATCATACAATACCATCAATACCACTACATAAATTGGGGTCTTGTCCAGGGATAATTAGCCCAACAGTAAAATTAGGATCTCCTGGTGGGAGGAATAAAGTAGGGAAATAAATTGTAAAATTTCCTTTAAAATTAAAAGTGTCCCTGCAGATAAAAGTTGGTGAATCTTCACAGCCAGTAATAATTAATTAGTTAACTGGTTAGTTAGAATTAGTTAGACTATAGTCATATAGTAATTAGAAGTACTTAGTGTATTTACTGGTTAGAGATTTATCTTGTATATTATTATATTGTCCAAAAAGTATGGCAGAGCTAGCAAAGTTTAGATCAGCTGCTGTGCTCACTGCGAAGGAGATGGGGATGGATGGTCAAATTTTAATTCAATACGTAACGACTGAATGTGATAAATATATTGAACGGGAAGAAAGGAGATTAGAAAAAGAGGCTGAAAGAAAATTAGAGGCTGACAGGTTAGCTGAAGAAAAGAGATTACAAATTGAGGCTGATAGAGAAATTAAGAGGCTGCAGATTGAGGCAGAAGAAAAACGACAGCAAAGGGAGGCAGAAGATAAAAAGGCCGAAAGGGAGGCAGAAGATAAAAAGGCCGAAAGGGAGGCAGAAGATAGAAGGTTGCAGAGGGAGCACGAATTACGACTAAGGGAGCTGGAATTACAAGGCCCGGCCCCTGAAAATGGTGCCAGCCCTTTTGCCTCAGATGCTACGCCCAGTATGGGAGCCTCAAACTCAGCTATGGGGTTTCATTTAGACCATTTTGTTGAGAAAGACGATGACATAGAAGGGTACCTAGGACGTTTTGAGTTATTAGCTACTACATATGGGTTAGAGAGAGAGAGGTGGAGCTTAAAGCTATCACAGGGATTGAGGGGTACTTCTTACGAAGTATTTGCCAAAATGAACAGGGAAGACCAAGACAATTATGACATGTTAAAGCAGGCTTTGTTATTAAGGTACGAAAAGAATGGTGAATTTTATCGTAAGAAATTCAGAAATGCCAAACTGTTGTCTGGGGAGACATACCACCAATTTTCTGCCAGAATAGAAACCTATTTGGAGAAATGGACGGCTCTGGGGAAGACCCAAGATCTTAAAGAAATGATCATGATTGAGCAATTGAGAGAGTCCATGGCTCCAGACATGAGAAAATTTCTCATGGAACAGGGTGCAGAGAAGTTGGGGGAAATTTTAAATGTTGCTGAGAGGTATCAGGCAGCTCAGGCAGAGGTAAGTGGTGCTAAAAAGAAGCACATAGACAATTTTAAAGCTCCACAGCAATTTAATAAATTTGATAATAGAGAGCAGGGAAATAAAGGCAGGACAAATTTTGAGCGGCCAAGAAATGACTATCGCGACAGAAACTCACAGTTCAATGACCAAAAGTTCAATGAAAGAAAACCGTTGAACCAAGGAAAAAGATGGTGCAAATGGTGCAAGAAGGATAACCATAACACCGAATTTTGTAGAAGGAAACCTTCAAACATTGCTGCAATGAAGTCGGGGACGCAAAGATTAAAGGTTAATCCTAAGGGACAACAGGAACCTTATCACCCCCCAGTTTGTGAAGATGTTATTTGTAATGGGGTCACCATAAGGTGCCTTTATGATACAGGTTTGGATTATGATTCAGTTGTGAAGTCTAGCCTAGTGGACCCAAGTCAGTATACCACAGAAACAGTGGAAATACAAGGGGCGACTAAGGACATACCACTCATGACACTTCCCATCGCAAGGATAACGGTGAAAACTCGCTATGTGGAAGGAGAAATCAGAGCAGCAGTGATAGATGAACCAATCTACCCTCTGATATTGGGGTGTAGATACGTCTTCTTGGGGAATCCCGAGAAACCTGTGATCATGGCGACAGTGCAGACCAGGTCACAGAAGAAGGAGGAAGAAGGTGAACCTATAAATGCTCATCCAGAGGAGATGAGGAAGGCGCAGGCTGAGGATAGGACACTCAAGCCCTGTTTTTAAAAATTGCCCAAATGCCACACACCTCCGAGCAAGGGGGAATATTTCATGAAGAACAAACTCTTATACAGGAAGGCCGGAACTGGAACAAATGGTCACAACCAGCTGGTTCTTCCCATTGCATATAGAGAGAAAGTGATGGAACTCGGACATGCAATCCCCTTCAGTGGTCACATGGGGATCAGCGCCACAGGACAGCGTATAGCTTGTCATTACTTCTGGCCAGGGATAACGGAGGATATAAAAAGATATGTCAAATCCTGCCCAGAATGTCAAAGGGTAGCTCCAAAGCACTGGACTGCCCCTGCAACTCTAGGGGAAATGCCCATAGTGGGAACACCTTTTGAGAGGGTTGCAGTGGATATTGTAGGACCTCTCACTCGGACCAAGAGGAGGAACAGTTACATCCTTACTCTGGTGGACACTTGTTCTATGTGGGGAGAGGCGGTAGCCCTGCCATCAATTGATTCAAAACATGTAGCAGAGGCACTACTTACAATATTTACCCGATTAGGATTCCCGCATCAAATCTTGACGGATAATGGTTCTCAGTTCAAGGGGAAACTAACGGAAGAAGTTTTTAAGCTATTTCAAGCCAGGCACTTTCATTGTAGTCCGTACCATCCACAAGGGAACGGCCAGGTAGAGAGGTTCAATGGGACTCTCATTTCTATCCTGAGAAAGCTGGCACACGAAAAACCGGATCTGTGGGATCAATTCCTGCCCGCCGCATTGTTTGCGTACCGGGAGGTACCACATAGTTCAACCGGGATGGCTCCCGCAACTCTGCTATTTGGGAGGCCAATAAAAGGGCCTTTAGAAGCTTTATTAAGGACCTGGACAGATGAGAAGGCGGAAGAGACTGTTACCTCATCATATCAATATGTGAACGAACTGACCACTCGTTTGAAAGCTGGATGGAAACTGGCAAATGATAATTTGAAACAAGCCAGGAAGAAACATGCAGCATATTTTAATAGGAAGGCAAAGGACAGGGAACTGGCAGTCGGAGAGAAGGTGCTGCTTCTACTACCGGGAAGCCAGAATAAATTACAAATTGGTTGGCAAGGTCCATATACGGTTCTAGAGAAGGTGTCTAGAACAAACTATAAAATTGACAAAAAGGGGAAGGAAAAAGTTTATCATGTAAACCTGTTAAAGAAGTATCTGGACAGACCACTCCAGGAAAGCACCCCCTTATTGACCTTAGCTATTGCAACCCAGATGCAAAAGGAACCACTCACCTCACATGAATACCCATTACATCCTTGTGAAACCGCAGCACAGGTAAAAGTCAGTAAGCACCTGACTAAAAACCAGAGGGAGAGAGTTCAACAGGTTCTGGAGGAACATACAGATGTATTAACAGATAAACCAGGCCATACAAATTTGCTACAGTATGACATGAAACTGGTAGACACAAACCCAATCTGTATGAGAGCCTATTCTATTCCGTTCGCGAAGGAGAAGGCATTAAAGGAAGAAATAGATTATTTATTGAAGGAGGGGATTATTTCGCACAGTGAATCATCTTTTAGTTCTAGTGTCGTTTTGTTGAGGAAACCGTCTGGGGAACACAGACTGTGCATAGATTACAGGAAACTGAATGCTGTCACAGAAGGACAAGTGGATCCATTACCAGACACAAAACAGCTATTTGCCAGACTGAACAAGGCAAAATACTTTTCAAAGGTGGATCTTAGTAAAGGCTATTACCAGATCCCAGTGAAGCCTGAAGTGAGACCTTATTTGGCTTTTAGCACTTCGGATGGACATTATGAATTCAATATGCTACCATTCGGACTGAAAAATGCTCCGAGTGTGTTTTCAAGGATGATGCGAAAATTGTTGGACCCCCTGAATAACCCATGTATCACAAATTTCATGGATGATATTCTCGTCGCCACCGAGACATTTGAAGAACACATTGAAGCTCTGGAGATGTTGTTTGATAGACTTCGGGAGGCGAACTTAACTGCTAGGCCAACAAAATGTTGTATTGGATGCAAAGAGTTGGAATTCTTGGGGCACACCGTATATCAGGGTAATATGACCCCTGATCCTAAGAACTTGGAAAAACTGCAGAGAGCACCTAGGCCGCAAACAAAAAAGGACGTGCGATCATTTGTGTCGTTATGCGGATTTTATCAGAAATACATCAAAAATTTTAACGCTATATGTGCTCCTCTGACTGATCTGACTCGCAAGGGACTTCCAGATAAAATTATTTGGACTGCACAATGTGAACTAGCGTTCCAAGAGTTAAAGGAAAAAAACTCACTAGCAAGCCTATTCTCAAACTGCCTGATTTGACACAGGACTTTGTCTTAAGAACCGATGCAAGTAATGTAGGACTTGGAGGGGCTTTGTTGCAAAGATCAGCTGCACCTGATGGGGAACTTAAACCAGTCGCTTATGCAAGCCGCAAATTGAATAAGGCGGAACAAGGATACTCCACAAGCGAAAAAGAATGTTTAGCATTAATCTGGGCAATAAAGAAGTTTCAAATCTATCTGTATGGTAGGACCTTTGTGGTGGAGACGGATCATCAGCCTCTCGTGTTCTTGTCTCAGGCTAAGCATGAAAACGCAAGATTGCTGAGGTGGTCTTTATTGCTTCAACCGTATCAGTTCAGTATCCAATATATCCCAGGCAAATTGAATGTCGGTGCAGATTTCCTCAGTCGGCACCCCTGTGATCAAAATTAGAGTAGTGGCAGACGTGAGGAGTAATTTTACCTATGTGTATCGCTGGTTTTGGAACTTGCCATAGGCATGTTTTCAAGTGGGGAGATGTGTGGTGAAATTGACAGAGATACAACGGTAAAATACTCAAAAGATAACATTTAAGGATAAAAACATAATGCGTAGGCTGCTGATGTACATGATCGCCTAGACCGCGGGTCATCACCCTCCATAAAATTGACTTGCTAGACAGGAGGGAAACGGAGGATCAAAAAGGAAAAAAATATGACTGGAAAGATTGCGTAGCAAGGCTAAAGAGACGCAATTGGGGGGGGGATGGAGGAAAGTAAAAATTCAAGTCCCCCAAATTGACACGAGGTACGGAATTGGACGTTTTGCGATACCAAGCGCTTGATTTGAATTTGAGCGGAAGAACGCAGATGTTAGGAATATTACAAAAATTTAAAAAGTAAATTTTCTTAATATTAATGCTAGGAATATAAAAATTAGCTGGCCAGATGGCCTATTCTGAGCAGTGAACTAATATGTTCTTAATTTTACAAACGGATAGATAATATTGAAGATAATGACAAAAGACAGTGTAGTTTACAACATCGACAGACTGCCTTGAATAAAAAGTGTCGTTATTTGCACCCAAAACACGACCTTGGGGACGCAAGTGTTCAAAGTTA